>ML821091.1:75391-111453 GCA_009831015.1 Picea engelmannii | reverse complement strand
TTTCCCTCACCCACCTAGAGTCACTCCTATAATCGCTCCTAGGTGTCCCCAAATTCTCTTACAGGTTTTAATGACTTTCCCCATTATCAATTTGCTAGTTCAGTTTTAAATTAGAAAGTTCTTAATGGTAGATACCTTACTAAATTTGACTTTCTGCTTTTTCTCTTGGGTTTCCCTTTTCTTCTTATGTTTCCCTATTTTCATAGTTTCCTAAATATTTTAGATTTCCCTCTTTCCCCTTTTCATTTAGGACTCAAATTGGCAGGTGTAGAAATTAACCCCCTTTTTCCTTTTCCCCTTTTTAGTTAATAATTTTAAATTATCATAAATAATAAAACAATTATTCCCCTTTTTTTTAAATTTTACCCTAACAGATTTTTATGAATCATTTAAATTGCTTACCCCCTTATTATTACAGGATTTGACGAAGAGTATAATTATTATTTATGTTGTTTTTATTTTTATTTTTATTTTTAAATAGATAGATAAAATTCTACCACTAGCATAATTTAGACTTAGACTTTAAATTTTCGTACTGGGCGACATTTTATTAGGGAATTTGTTTTTTTTTTAATTCTTAACACGTTATTCGTCCTAAGGCCATCTAGGTTCATTCATTTATCATCAACAACGTGACGTGCCCTTCAGGACGCACTAGGTGCTCCAAGGGTGCCACTCGCCTTATTTTGTTTCCCTTGTGCGGCGTGCCCTTCAGGATGCACTACGTGCTACAAGGGTGCCACTCGCCTATTTCCTTGTGAGACGTACCCTTCAGGATGCACCAAGTGCTCCAAGGGTGCCACTCACCTCTTGACTGACTTAGTAGACATCAAAAACCCCTGGAGTCAATACTCCTCTAGGTGAACTTGTGGGAGACTAAGGGCCTCTAAGGAATAAGGCCCCCACCTTATTGTGCGCCCCTTAGAATCATTGTGAGTGACTATCGCAGTCCGCCCTCACGGCATCGTCAGTCCTCTCGAACTAGGTAAACGTTAACCTACAGTTTGAGCCACGGCAGGAGTGCTAGTAGGTTGTGGCAGGGTTGTTGTCCACACCTCTCCCTCAACATCTCTGGTAGTCATGCGTGACCCCTTTACTCCACATGTGATTCTGGTTGGCAAGCTATCGTCAACCTGCATCATCAACGAATCATGTCAAAATATATGCATATCATATCATATAATCAGATGCACTAATATCATAGTAAAACAATCAAACCCCAATGGTACACTCCTCGACTCGATCCGGAGTCCAAGGGGTTTCATCGATTCCTCTGCATCCTCGAGGTCCAAAATCCTGCACACTCAGTAAAACCGAGTCAATAGCACCTGTCTATGTCAATGCAGTAAAACTACATGTCATCAACCCATAACGCCTCATAATCAAAATCAAATATTTTAATAGCATAATAATCTGGATCACTTGTGAGCAAGTGTCCTCAAATAATAAGTTCGCTCAGTGCGCCAGAGCGAGATGTTACACATTTTTCGTTGATCGATTGTGAGAAACTCTCTGTAATATGTTTTCTTTTGCATTAATGAATTGCCTCAAGTGGCCACGTTGTATAGAGTCATGGATGTTTCCCCACATGGGTTTTACCACATAAAAACATCGATGTGTTGATTTTTTATTTGGTTGTGTGAATGGTTATTGAAGGTGTTCATCCTCTGTTGGAATACATATGTTGTCAAATAGTTCCAACTTCCATTTTTGCATACCATTCGAAGGAGAATGTGGGAAATATCCACAACCCTTATGACATGGTGACACATGATATTATATTGAAGGTTAAACATTGATGTTCATATTTTTTATGTCAATGGTTTTCTTATTTAGTTTTAGTCCTTGGGATTTATGCATAGTCAATGCCCATGCCATCTTGAGTCGGATTTGTTTTTTCTTGATATGCCACATATGTCATATCATGGTTAATTAATATGAATAGTTAGTTGTAGGTCAACAAATGCACAAAGAAACTAAGTGTCATGTAGTTTTGTTTTATCTTAATGTTGGGTATTTAAGGTTGACTATCTCAAATAAACACTAGATTGATCCTTCAACACAAAAGGATATAAAGATATTGCTAGATAAATAAGGATAAGAATTATGTTTTTGGAACAATTCATCTATTGTGTTTTCTTGTTAGCAAGTATCATTCTTAGCTGGTGCATTCTATGTCTTATCATTAGGTATCAAATACTTTGATAAAGGCCTCATATACAATCAAATTTTTATTTCCTTCTTTGGCCCACACACTACCCAAAATTATTTTGTTTTTAGTCCCTAGGTTTATTTAAGGTTTGCTCCTCCACCCTAGGCACTTTTTTTTTCGGTTTTGGTTCCTTTTGTCCCTTACACCCACCCAAAACCCTCTTACCCTATCATTTTGGGTTCTCCTTTGGGGTGTTCACCCCCATCCCAATATTGTTCAGCACTCTCTACAAGCATAGATGCTTCTTTACTTGGGCTCCATGGCCCCCTCTCATAATTTCACTTTAGAGTACATGGAGACTTCTCATTCTTGCATCACATCTAAGTTCATTTGGGTTTTACAAGAAATGATGTCCTCCTAACATGTGGTCTAGTATCCTGAATTTTAGTTGGACACGTGTCTTCCTCCCTAAGTATGGTGGCATCATGCATGGTGAGCTACTTGATTCATGGATTCACAATCTCACTGTATATTTCAAATCCCACCCTGACAAGTAAAATATTGCATGTTTAACACTTGTCGATCTCTAGCTAGAAGTCTTGGCATTGGATTAGTGTAAAACTCACCTACACTCTTCTAAGATGTACAAAAAACTCAATGAAAATGAATATGGAAACTCCACCCATGGTTTGATCATGACTTGTGATGCATTTTTTCAGGTCATTTGCAATAGTTTATGTCCTCTTGGTTATTGACAAAACTTAATGAGTCATTGACTACAACTTCATCAAACTCTCAATTAGTCAATTTAGCAATATATTGACCTATTCACCAAGCTACAGATCCAACTCTGCATCATTGAAGTTGAATAGATACTCATTCTAAATTTCAATTCTAGTTTATTAGCTATTTTTAGAAATGAAGTTGCGTTATTTGAGATCCCTACACTAGACAAGGTGTTTATCTGTGCCTTGGATATCGAATGCAAGTTGGACAAGAGACCTTATTTAACTCATCCCATTCCTTGCATCAATACTTCTCATACTCCTGGCCCTCAGCTTGCTCCCAACCTTATGCATGCCCCTTCTCCCTCTTTAGGTATTGCCCAATCCTCCAATTCTAGCTAGTGGTGTCACTATCATGAGATCAAGTCTCATTCTTCTAAAGAATGTCAAGTGATTCAACGGCATACCACCACTAAGGCCTTGTACATGGACGAACAATCTACACCACTATCTAAATCACCCTCATCCCTTGATCCCTACCCTGACTATGACATAATCTCTCTTTTGAACAATACCTCTCATAACCCCATGTTGATCTTAATGTATTGTGATTACTCCCAAGGTGCTCATGAACTCTTATTTACCCATAACTACTAAATTAAGTATCAAATATCCACTCTAAGTCTTGATAATGGAAATCAGAAGAATATTTTCTCACGCACCTTGGTCACCTCTCTCCAGCTTCCAACCATAACCCATTCATCCCCTTATCACCACAACTAGGTTAAAAATGAAGGACTCTAACTATTGGCAGACAAAAGATGTGACATTATTATTGGCTCTTTTCATAACACAATTGAGTGTGATGTGACATCCCTTGATTTTTTTGATTTAATTTTTGTGATATCCTATCAACATTAGCATACCATCATACATGATGTACATCATGATACCTATAAACTCTTCAAATATGGAAAAAACTATAATATCAATTCTTTTGCAATATCTCCTCCCCTACTCCTATCTGGAAATATTGTAGTTCCCCAAGTTAGCTTGAGAAAATGTGTCTCCCTTAATCTAATCTATCTTGTTAAAACAAGAAATTAGTACCATCCCCCTCCACTCAACATGCAACCCTTAATCAATGTGTTTCTTAATTTATTCTAGCTACCAAAGGGGTTTCCTCCTATTCATTATATAGATCAATCTACTAACTTAAAAATTAGGGCATCCCTCTCAAAGACACTCACATGTCGGCTATCTCCCCTTGAAGCCACCAAATTCGAACATCAAATTCAATCCATCCACATGTTTGGCCATATCCAACCCAGTTCTTCAAGCTTGTGGTTCCACTACCTTCATTATCCCTAAGAAAGAAGTACATGATTGGGGGCTTGTCATAGGTTAACATGCTCTCAATAAGATCACCATCAATGATCACTATCCACTACCATAGATTGATGATTTGTTGGACCACCTTAAAGGTGTGAAATATTTTACCATGATGGAATTGACAACATGTTATCATCAAAATCGCTTAAATTCCAGAGACACTTACAAACTTAACTTCAAGAATAATTTTGGGTTGTATGAATGGTTGGTGATGTTTTTTGGCCTTATAAATTCCATTTCTACCTTCATGCATCTCATTATGATATTTTCCATCCACATATTGTATGTTTTTATGATATTATTACTTTTAACAACATGTGGGAGGAGCACTGATAGAATTTGTTCTTGGTGCTAGAACTATAACTTTGGACCGCAAATTTTAGATTACGCTTGAGACCCATTATTTTGGTTAGACCTCCATCCAATATCTAGGCTTTGTTATTGATCGAATTGGGATACATGACAATCTTGCTAAATTCCAAGCACTTGTTGATTGGTTGATCCCCTCCATTTCTACTGCTTTGGAGAGTTTTCTTAGGAGCATGAATTTTTATCAATGCTTCATTCATCATTTGTCTCACATTTTTCACCCCGTCAATCAATTATCCAATCATATTATGTTTTCCTAGACAAAGGAAACAGATAAGGGATTTTAAAAACTAAAACAATGTTGTGTTCTACGTTGGTTCTACACCTTCCTGATCTACAATATCCCTTTGAGATTGAGATTGATGCTTCACACTATGCCATAGGGGTTGTATTAAAATATGGATACCACCCAATGGCCTATCACTTTAAGAATTTTCAAAATTCCAAGATGAGTTACAACACCTATGACAAAGAAATTTATGCTCTTGTGTGAACGTTAAAGTTGTGGCACCATTATATTTTGGGTAAGGAAACTTTTTTCTTATTAATCATTATCCTTTAAATTTTTTTAATTCTTGGTCTAAAATCTAGGATCAACAACATATTAAATGGGGTCTTACCTACAATAGTTTCATTTGGTCATTAAATATAAAGAAAAAGAGTTCAAACCACATGGAAAACATGTTGAGTTACCCCCTATCTCAGGTCCTCAAAATTTTGGATGTTTGATGTGTTGCCTATGGAGAATGGGAACACATGTATGCTACTAATTCCTTCTTTAGTCCAATTTAGCAGGCCTTGCATCATCCCATCGAGATTAATTGTACACCTTTATTGGATTATTCCCTTTGGGATGGTTGGCTAAATAAGATAAATAAATTGTGCACCCCAGCCACTCTAGACTGCTAGTTCTCATTTGATAGGCTCATGTCTCTTCATATGAAGGTCATTTTGGTATGATTGATACATTATAGAATATACAAAGACATTTATTATTTATAATATGTAAACTATTGTGGATATTCCACTAGATAGTTCGTCACAACATATCTGATAAATAAAATTGAAATCTACACTATGAAGGTTAAATTCCTTAGATTCCAAAATATTTAGTTATTGATTTTATGCTTATGCATGAAATAGAAAAAATGAGGAAAATAGAGAACAAATAAATACTATCACACACCATCCAAGAAATAACATAAATATTTTCTCTAGGAAACCCTTACAGGAGAAAACCCAGCTAGAAGTTGAGGTTGCTCTGCTCTCTTTTCTCTGGTATGAAAATAATGCAAGTACAAAGGAGAAGGCTCTTTCTATGGAGTTAACTGAGACTTGTGGCCTGTTAAGATACTACATAACATTAACCCCCTATGTTATGCTCTCTAATTTCCCACTCCCAATTGTTCTGCTCTGCTATAGAACAAAATACAATAGCATAGAATGGAACCCCTTCTCCTCCTAGTGGCTCGATATTTAACATAGCTTGATAGCCATATAGGGGTAGGGTTTTGAATTCCTCAACCCTCGGTTGTGATAAGGTTTTGGAGATTCTAGATGTTCTTAGAAAATACACTACGTGGCTATCCCACATTTCTAAGTAATGGAAGTTGACATGGCATCCACTTGCACCATGGTGATTACTACAATGGGTCAAATTGCGAGAAGCATAACTTTCGCATACGAACTCCTATTGAGGTGATTCTTACATTGTTGGAAAGGTATCAATGTGAAAAATATAGAATAATTCATCATAGTAAGGTTTGTACCATAAAAAATTGTTGTTTGATGCCTCAAAATGGCTCTAGAAGATTTTAGATGGTTTTTTGGACCCAAATTTCCAAATTTGGACAAGCCGCCAAAATGGCATTACAAGATGATTCCTCCAATTTTTCCACCCAGAAAGTACCGAGATAGATGAAAAATTGTATAATGATCCAATATGGATCATACCTCCCCATTTAGGGAGGCTTTTGGTCCCCAAAATATTTATTGAATGAGGTGATTAATTTTATCGTCTACCTTCTCCCTAGAGCACCACTTTGCTTTGCGTGGAAGTTGTCCTTTCAACCCAATATACCAAAGGTCATGTTACTCTTGTCTTGTAGTTCTAGACATCTTCTGGAAATAAATTCCCTCTTCCAACTCGGCCTGAGAATATAGTTCTAAGTCCTCTATATAAGGGAGGATCTACTCCTCCTTATGATCCAACATGGAAGGCTCATAGAGTTTGAGATTATCCACATTCACTAGTAAGTAAATACACATATATGGAGGTATATTGAGTCTCTATGCATTATTTCCCACCTTTTCCACTACCTCAAAAGGACCTTACTGCATATCATTGATCTTCTTACAAGGACCTTGTAGTCTTTCCTTATTCAACTGTAACCATACTCTATCTCCCACTCTAAATGTTCTCTCTGTTATGTGCTAGTCATGTCTAGCCTTGTACTTTTTCCATGACTTCTTCAGCCTCTCCTGTACTTGCAAATGGATATACCCGATCTTCTTAACAATTTTTTATACTTTTAATGCATCTCCTATGAGGGCCCCTCTTAGTCCCTTGTTGTCCATATACAACATCTAAGGGTGTTCGAGATGGAAAATATCCAAAACAAGTTTCAAAAGGTAACTTACTAGTAGAAGTGTGGACTAGTCTGTTATAATAGTGTTGTATATATATCAGATTTTCATCACAGGTCTTCGGATGCTTCTGATTGTAACCCCGAAAATTTTCATGAAAGTCTTGTTGACTACTTATATTTCCCCATCTATTTATGGATGGAATGTCGTAGACCTCTTGATCTTAGTGTCCATATTCTCCCACAATGTAGTCCAGAAGGAACTAATAAATTTGGTGTCTCTGTCTGATATGATGCTCCTTGGTATCCCAAAGTGCACCCAGACCTATTCAAAGAACAAGTTCATTGCTTCATGTCCCTTGATGGTATTTTTACAAGACATGAGAATGTACATTTTGTTGAACCTGTCAACTACCACAAATAGATAGTCATGTCCCTTCTTGGTTGTTGATAAACATCCCACAAAATCCATGGAAATATTTTCCCAAGGTTGAGTGGGTACAAGTAAGGGATGGCATAGACCTTGCTTCCTACTATTGGGCTTTCCGGTACAACAAAGTATACATCCTCTGATATACCATGCTACATATTCTTACATTCTAGGCCAGTACGCATACCTCTATAAGTTGGAAACTCTCTTCCCAACACCAAAATCTCATGCAACCTTGGAGGTGTGAGCCTCTCTGCTAAGTTGAAATCGTTCATCTTTAGGGACACGGAGCTTGTCAATCTTGTGGAGTAAACCATTTTAGAAATGATAGTCATCTTTTTTGCCACCTTCTTCTATATGAATTTGACCCTATAGTTGTTGAAACACCTCCTTGAAGACCTCATCTTCTGTGTATACCTATTTGTATGCATCATGGGTAAAAGGATCCATGTGCATCAAAGTTCCCAAATTTGTAATCTTGGATGTGGGTGGAGTTGAAAGAATGTATGCCAACTTGTTTGTACTTCCCTTCTTATACTTGATGACTAAATGAAATTGTTGTAAAAACCCCATCCACTTGTAGTTTCTGGTTTGTTGTAACTTACTCTGGGCCTACAAATACTGGAGCGGTTGGTGATATATGTGGATGATGGTCTCCTTTCCCATAAGATAACGCTTCTACATTTTGACAGTTTGTACCAAGGCATAGATATCCTTGTCATAGGTAGGGTAGTTGAGGACTCCCCCATGAAATACTTCAGAATGATATCAAACAAGCCTTCCTCCCTGCATCAGGACTGCTCCCATGGCATACCCACTTCCATCTATCTCCACTTCGAAGGGATTCTGCAAGTTTGGTAGCATGAGAATTGGTGTTTGATTGATATTTCTTTTTAGCTTAGCAAAGGCATTATGTTGATTCTCCCCCCACTGGAAACTCTTATTGCCCATTGTTATTGTGTGGAGTGGTGCAAATAGTGCTGAAAATGAAGCTATGAACTTCAGCAAGTATTGTGTTTCCCCAACAAACCTCCTAACTTCTTGAAATTTGTAGGAACTCGCCATTTCATGATGGCCTCCATATTGGTGGGGTATATCTTGAGCTCACCTCCACCAATCACATACCCCATATACACCAAATACTGCTAAGCAAACTTGAATTTCTTGAGATTGGCCAGTAGTTGGTGCTTCTTCAGGGTCTCTAACACCTGCATAAGATGTGATATGTGCTCCTCCCATGTAGAACTATAAACCAGTATATCATCCAAATAGAAAATAACAAATGAATCTAGATAAGGGCATAAAACATCATTCATTTGTCTCATAAATGTAGTTGGTGTGTTGCATAAACCGAATGGCATGACCAACCACTCATACATGCCTTGCCTTTTCTTGAAGGTGTTATCACACTATGTTTCCTTGGGTCTTTAGTTTGATTAATATTGTTTAAAGAAAAACCTTAGATTTAAATTTTTGAGTCTCATCCTCCTAAAGTTTGATGTTAAGTTCACCTTAGAAGATTAAGATTTTTGAATCATAGTCCTTGTTGGTCCTCAATTTGGTTTGTGGTTCTAGAACCTCTTAGGATCATGACTCCTTTGGTTCCCTTCATGACTTATCCTTAAATCGATCCCTCCCATTGCAAATCTGATATGACACCCCTTCATATTCACTCATGACCCAGTAAGCATGACTCATTGTACCCACTTACCTGTCTAATCATTTTTTGGTTTGGAAGCGCTACCTACTCGTCAAGCAATTCCATAGCGCCTGTCACATTTGTTATCCATCCACTCCAAGTCATGATTTCCATGATTGAGATCGTGTCCCTTGTTTTCAGTGCTAGAAGTCGGTTAAGAGCCTTCAAATATCTTGCATTTATGATCCTTGGTAATGGTTTTTAAATTTTGAAAAAGTTCAACAGTGCTGCACTGCGTAAATTTGCCAGTTCTGATCAGGCTATCGCATGTCAACTAAATCCGATGTTGTGAGAGATTTCAGGGCCGAAGTTTCCTCAATTTCACCCTAAGATCGCGCTAAGGATATCAACAGGTGTCGACTTTACATCATCCCTTAAGCCTCTTAAGGAATCTCATTTTGAGTCATGGAGGCCCCTCAGTCGAAGAAAGCACACAAAGGTGGCAATATAGTTAGGACAGAACCTATGGACATGCGCCTTTTTGACACAGAGCCCATGGCAAGGGAGATGTTTCAAAGAGAAGGATGTCTCTCTTTCTGCCAGAACATGCAGAGAGGCCATCCACAAGTAGCAAAAAAATTCGCATTAAATTTTGATGGCAAGAAAACCAGAGTTGGGGATTTGGAATTTAAGGTAACCGAAACCTCCATCTCAGCTACAATAGAAATTCCCATTTCAGGTGAAAATTGGTTCAAGGCCATGATTTTGTGTTCACCCTTTGTTAAAGATCTCTTCAAACCTGAATATCAAATCAATGAGTTATCTCAGAGTATGCCGAGGAATCAATTGATCGATCATTTTGATAGAATGTTGACAATCATACAGAGATATTTTACTTGTGAAGGGAGATTTAACACCTTGTACCATTACCATGTAAGGTTGTTGTTACATTTTACTAGTAAAGTTAAGATGAATGTTCCTTATCACCTGTTGAGAATTATAGGTAAAATGTCAGATAGGGTGCAAGCCAAATCTAAGGATGTAGATTCTAGCCTTTTTCACTCTGGATTGATCAGAATGTTAGTCTCTGAAGAGCTGGGAAAGAAAGAGATCTCATGGGAGCATTTTGTGGTTACTTCTCACTTCAAGATGGACCAAACACCTACTCCCCAATCACAGATCACAGGTCCTTCATCACTCACCAGTACTAAAGTAAGGATCAGGAAGAAGAGAAAGGGCAGATCCCCTGTTTCAGAGATCAACAAGCAAGTCAGGGAAGTTGAGGAGGAAGATTTTCCTTCTCCACACAGAGATTTCTCATCACCACCTCCACCAGGGTTAGAAGAAGTGCCTTCTTCTACCAAGGTGACATCTAAAAAGGGGAAGAAGTTTCTCTTTCCCTCTCCTCTTCCAGTAGTTGAAATCAAGGGTAATAGACCTTTCACTAGGTCATCAATCCATAAGGAGGTTTTTCAAGAGCATCCTTTGCCAGAAGCCATTGTTGTAAAGAAGAAAGAAAAAAGCATTAAAAGGCCTGTAGAGGAGAAATCTAAAACCCTTACTCAGAGGAAGAGGAGAAAATATATTTTCAAGTCTACTAAAGACAAGCAGGAAACCCCTGTACATAACGGAAAGGAGAAAGGTTCTAAAATACCCTTGCAAACGAAAGATGAAACCTTTGAGAAAAGAATTGAGAATCCTATGGTAAGAAAGGATGAAACCCCTGTGCAGAGAAGGAAGAATAAAGGTAGATTCAACAAGTAACCTGATGAGACAGACAAGACACTTCCCATGCAGGAGGAAGAGGGGTCTGAGGAGAAGCCCATTGAGACTGAGAATTCCATTGTCCCTCCTGACAGCCAGATCTACAAAAGACTTATTAAGAAGCTTAGGGATGCAAGAAGATAAATAGCTCATCTCAAAGCAGAAGACAAGGTCCACTTGGCTCAGATGAATGAGCTCATGATTGGCTACAACCATACCTTGGACTTGGCAAGTTTCACAGTGATAAAGGCTCTGCCTCTTCGTAAACAGCTGAAGAATATTTACAGACATAATAGAGACTTTCAATCTTAGAATAGGAAGATAAAGGCAGAGCTAAGACACTTGCAAGATGAGGCAGCTCAAAGAAATTTACAGGTGTTGGTAGAAGCTGCCATTGAAAATGATAAAACAACAGCTAAGGAGAGCTCAGCTACACCGAAGAAGCATGCCAGTGCTAGGAAGAAGAAATCTGTTGAGCCAATTGAAGAGACTCTTTCTACTAGAAAGAGTGTGAGGCTAAGTGTTAAGATGAAAAAATAGTTGGTAAGGGGTAAGCTCCATTTTTGGGAATTGTTCCTTTTTGGGAGGGTTAACTGATATGTAGATACTATGTTTTCCATCTATACAAGCTCCTAGGCATTTAGATATATGGATTTTAAGTTTTTGCTAAAGTGACAGCTTCACTCAGTAGTAAATGGAATTATATATGGTATAGTCAAAGCATCTGTCATAATTGGAAGGACACAAACTGCTCTGCACATGTCCTAGATTCAAAGACGTTGCGTTCTAGCAATGATACCCAAAGTTATATGAAAATGCAGCATAAGTAGCGCTACGTACAGGTGTTGCGTAATATCTTACAGAGAATAGAAGTTGCACACAATGGTGCTACGTAAAGCGCTGTGTAATATTACACAAAGGGCAGAATTGGTATATGGGTGCAACACAATGGCACTACCTATAGGCGTTGCATAATATTTGACAGGGAGCCAGTTTACACACATACACAGCACATAGGTGCTACCTTCTCTCCTTGTTACATTTTAAGGTGCGCTACCCAGAGTTGCTACACAAGGAAGTTTACCAGCAAACACCAGGGATCTAGGAAGACTAGGCCAACAGTTTTGGATAAGTTAACGATGGAGTAAATGACAGAAGTAGCGGTTGGCATTCAGAGGAAAAATACAAGCCCCAAAGGGACATATGGAAAAACATGAGTTGATAAGCAAAAGAGGATCAAAACAATTAGAAGCATGATTGGATTAGTCACCAACACTTCCCTGTTTTATAGCATAGGTTGTTATCTTAGTTGTTAGAATAAATAAATGTTTATAGATTTTTAAGGAAAATAGGTCAGCTCGTACCTCCAGCTATTGCCTCCCTTTCTTGTTATAAATATATAGATCAATTGCTTCAGTAGGTTCGTATGGTTGAGCAAGGCTCCCTAAACTATAATATCTTGGATAAAGTGACAGTGATCTAGTATGTACTGGACTTAAGACTTTTTGACTAATAGAAAACAACTTCTATTTCAGACTATCTGCTTCTAATGCTAAATGTTCATATTTGAATGCTTCATATGGATAACGGTGGTAATGATATGATGGATGTTTGATCATTTTATTGTCATGGTGTTTATTTAGCTCCTTAGTTTCTGATTTCAAGAAGATCTTGTGTTAAGAAACTTTCTTCCTTAGGCTCTTGTAGACCTAATGTTTGCAGTAGCCCTTACATTCCTCTCATTCAAGTCTTCTTTCTATCCACATTTACTCCCAAACTACTGGTTGAAGTTAGTCAAGACCTTATTTGCTGGTACATGTTAGCCCTATTTCTGAGTTAGGATATTATCATTTCGAGTTTTTCATTCGACCTTTCAAAATACACTCATACTTTCACATATAATCTGATGGGTACTGGGCTTACCTTCCTTGCAATCAGAAGGTGAATCCTATGCTAACATAAGGCATTCTTCCAAGTTAACATGATTTCAAATATCTCTTAGTAAAGTACTTGGCATGTTGCAATTGGTCCAATAGATCATCGATCCTAGGAAGAGGGTATTGATTCTTCTGAGTAATCTTGCTCAATGCCCTCTTATTGATATACATTCTCCAAGTCCCATCCTTCTTGGGCACAATTATGATGGGTGACCCACAAGGTGAGGCACTTGGTCGAAACACACCTTGCTCCAATAATTACTACAACTACATCTTTACTTTGTTTGCTTCCATAATTGATTGTCTATACAACCCAATATTCGACAAGGGGGAGTATGGAAATAATTTTATTTCGTGCTCCACTTCCCTCTTAGGTGGTAGCCTGTTAGGCTCCTAGAACACTCCCTTGTATGCCTTTAGAAAATCCTCCAATTCATGTTTCTTCTCCTTAGTACACCCCTCCGAGGATGTATTTACTTTTAACGACTCTTCACCAGATTGATTTTCCCTTAGGAAAAGTAAAACATAATTCTTGCTAGAACTGATCAATGTCTTTGCTTGATTGACACTTAATAGTGAAACGTCTTATTTACCTTTGTGCATGTTGATGATGAAGGATTTACCATCCTTGATGAGGCATTACTAGTTGTCTCTCTACGTGAAGATAGAATCCCTCGTATACATGTAGGGGCTTCCAAACACCACTCCACATACATCCAGTGGTACCACATCCAATTCTACTTCATCTATAAAATCAGCACTTACAACAAATTTAATCTTCCGTTGTTTTGTTACCTTGATTTTTGCATCCTCGTTTACCAAACATAATGGATAGGGGTTAGGATGATCGTGAACCTCCATTCCAAGCTTACTGATCAGATCCACTGCTATGAGATTAGCATGTGAACCAATTCGAACAGAGCATCTATCTTGGTCATATTGACCTGGATCTTGAAGTGGAAGAGCTTGGTCATCTCCTTCTCTTCTTGATGATGAAGGCTACTCAGATTCACCTCCTTCTACACATATGTGTAGAAAATCATTCCATCCACATCAAAGCTACTTTCAACCTGATCGCTCAAATATGTGGCTAGAAGGTTCTTTTTCTTTCCGTCCTTCTTGTGATTCTCTGGGTTTAGCTCTGGATGTAGTTTCCAACACTTTTCCTCAGTGTGGACATCAATGTTGTAATGGTTGTTGGGATCTTTGCATTGATGTGTAGTGGTTTCCATATTCTTATCCTTTCCCCCTTTCCACTTCTTCTTACCCTCCTTGAAATCTTCCTGGTACTCTTTCTTCCTGGAATTGCTTGGATGCCCTTTCTTGTGGCCTATGTTTTCTAGATATTGTTCTTGTACACATACCCCATCCATTGTCCTTGGATTGAAAAGCATTACTTGCTTTCGTAGATGATTATGTATACCCCTCAAATACTTGAGGAGTACACTTGGGTTCTTGGGAGAGATACCCAGCATGATGGCCACCTTTCTGAACTCGATGGTGTACTCATGTACACTTTCCCCCTCCCTCTGCCTAATGTAGTGCCACTAGATACATTGCTCCTATACATACCCAATAGGCCAGAATTGGGGCTTGATGATGGCTTTGAATTCCTCTCGCCTAGTTACTAGTGGATCACCCTCCAACCTAAGTGTTTCCTTATGGCTTTCCCACCAAGTTAAAGCATGTCCCTCTAACTTCAATCTAGCAAATGAAATAGTTTTGTCTTCATCTATATGGTGAATGTTAAAATAAACTTTTAGTTGTTGCAACCAATGATTCAGTTTTAATGCAACAATCTCAGCTTAGTATGTCTTGATGTCCACTTTTTCTTCCATCTTGAATAGGGACTATGAAGAGAAAATGATACTCGAACTCGATTTCTCTTTATCGGGTTCTATCTGTGACTCTTTTCCTTGATCTTCATGATCTCCCAATTTCCCCTCTAATTTGATCTTTGAGTTAGAGCCTCCATCATCTTTGAACGGTCTGAGTTTGCTTGTTAGAGCTGCCATAAGGAGGTTCATATTGTAGTTGATATCAACGACTTGTGCTTCCAACCTCTCAAATCTCTCTTCTGTTGGATCTTGAGGGTTTTTATGAATAGACTCGTCTACAATGTTTGGGGTTTATGTGACTTCTCTTTAAGTCGATTCCTGGATCATGCAATTTCCCACAAACACCCAAAAGAAAACATGCTCTGATACCAATATGATTTTTAAAATGTTGTGGATATTCCACTAGACAGTTCATCACAACAGATCTGATAAATAAAACTGAAATCTACACTATGAAGATAAATTCCTTAGATTCCAGAATCTTTAGTTATTGATTTTCTGCTTATGCATGAAATAGATAAAATGAGAAAAATAGAGAACATGGAAATACAATCACACACCATCAACAAAATAACACAAATATTTTCTCTAGGAAACCCTTACAGGAGAAATCTTAGCTAGAAGGTGAGGTTGCTCTGCTCTCTTTTCTCTTGTATGGAAAAAATGCAAGTACAATGGAGAATGAACTCTCTATGGAGATACTTGAGACATGTGGCATGTTAAGCCACTATAGAACAATAAACCCCTCTATTATGTTGTGTAATTTCCAACTCCCAATTGTCTTGCTCTGCTATGGAACAAAATACATAACATAGAATGGAACCCCTTCTCCAACTAGCGGCATGATATTTAACATAGCCTGATAGCCATCTAGGGGTAGGGCTTTAACTTCCTTAAACCTTAGTTGTGATAAGTTTTTGGACCTTCTACAATGTTCGTATAAAATCCACTATGTGGATATACCCACATGTCTAAGTAATGGAGGTCAACATAGAATCCACTCACACCATGGTGATCATTATGGTAGGTCAACTTGCGGGAGGAATAACTTTTATATACAAACTCTGATTGAGGTGATTCTTGCACCATTGGAAAGGTCTCGGTGTTGGAGATACTTCACACACACCTAGGATTTATTTTTCCTATGTTTATTAGTCTTTATCCAGTCTCCTAAAGTTTAGGGAGAATATTCCTCTAGGAGAATATTCTCTTCAGTTTTCACTTCAGTTTGACTAGTTTAGTGGAGTCTAGATGCTACATTGGTTTTGTCACCATGCAACATTGGGATCATCACTAGATAATGTGAATTTTCCTTAGGATCATCAAAAAACTAGCGCATTACCCATAATTCCATTATCTCCTCCTCACTTCACTATGTTTCAATCAGTTAACTGAAGACCGGTAGACTAGTTAACTCAGTTAGGTGGCAGTTCACTCTCGTAATTGCCCGAGAGACTAGACTAGGTGGAAATTCACCCCCATAACTGCTGGTTTGTGTCCATATCACTCTAGAACACCACTATGGCACATTGGCTTCACCTCCAATGTGCATTGGTTGAGTTATACAGAGTATATCATGTGTAAATTATTCATTATTCATTACAGTTAATGAGAATTCTTCAATTCTTTGTCTCTTTTCTCAATTTATCTCTGAAAATGTGTGTGGTATTTCCTATATAGATCTATTATGTTTAGTTTCAACTCATTTACATGGTATCATATCCGACGGACTGCTAAGAAAAACTACACCAAATTATTTTTGTAGGTACCAAAGATTGAAGACAGCGGAAAAATAGTATTCCCAAAAGAATTAATTCTTACACCTTACAACTTCTTTGCATGGAAGGAGAATATGGTCATGCATATTTGAAGCAGAGGATTGTACAGGTTAACCATGAATACAGAGACAGAACCAACATCATCCATAGAAAAATCCAAGTATCTAAATCGAATGGATGAAGCATTCAGAACAATTTGCAGTCTCATTTCTCTCGATCTCCTTTTTCACATATCTTCCTGTAAAAACCCCAATGAAGCCTGGACCACCATGGAAGGGATCTTTGGAAAAAAGGATGAGATGAGGAGACACATTATCGAGGTGGAATTTCTCACATTGGATCAAAAAATCTTCGACAATCTCTAATATTTCTTTACAAAATGCAAGGATTTATTGTCGCAACTCAAATCTTGCGGGGTTGATAAATATAAGGAGGAGAAAAAAATGGTTCTCACAATTCTCTCCAAACTTGGTCTTAAATTCTATGTGTTCGTATCCAAATTCCATTCAGTCAAATTCACCTATGGATCCACCTGGAAGATGCCTTCTCTTGACGAATTTATCGAATCCCTGACATAAGAGAAAACCAAGCTCATCAATATGGGAAAAATAAAAGGCCCAAAGGTGATTGCAATTACTATGCAAGATGGCATCCATCAATATCAGAAATCTAAATATAAAGACAAAATCTCATGCAAATCTGAAGAAGGACGGGTACTCAAAACCTTTCATCGATGCCTCCGGATCCAAAGGTGGAAAGGGAAGAAAAGGGGAGAAATGCACATACTGGCATAAAGGATTCCATCCAGAATCCCGATGCATGAAAAAAAAAATAGATCTAATAACTCAAATACTTCAGCAAAACAACCTTTGAGATCGCATCCCCAAGGGTGCCAAGAAGAAGAAGCCAAAAGATCAGAATCCCAAGAAAGGCAATTCTAGCCATGCCTTGATTGCCATCAACTCCTCTCTCGATGCTTGGATCATGGATTCAGGAGCATCACATCACATGGCTGCCACAAAAGCAGTCTATTCTTCATTGGATGCATGCAAAGGTCCTCCTATTCTGATGGGGGATAACTCTCCAGTCAAGGTCACCAACAAAGGAAGGATTGAACTCACCAACAGAAGCTTCGAGAATGTGTTGCACGTTCCCAAACTTTTCGTCAATATTCTCTTCGTGTATCAGATGATGAATTTTGGAACTGAAAAGAAATTCATATTCACACCTAATGCAGTGGACATATATGACATGCAAACCAATTCCAGGGTTGTTATCGGTGAGGTAAATCATCAATCTAGATTGTATACATTTTCTGAATTTATTGAACCAGATTCTACTTTACTTCTTACCCATGCTGATGAAAGAAGTAGGATATGGCATGAAAGGTTCGAGCATTTGAATTTCAGATATATGCAACAGCTCAGCAAGAAAACATCTGTTGATGGTCTACCAGACATCCATTTCTCCAAAGGAATCTGTGAGGGATGTGTTCTTGGAAAACACCCTCAAGAGAAATTCAACAAAGGAAAGACTCAGAGAGCTTCATCTCCTTTAGATCTAATCCATAGTGACCTCATGGGCCCTTTTCCACATCCATTAATCAGAAAAATGAGGTATGTTCTCATTTTTGTTGATGATTTCTCACGTTTCACATGGATTTACTTTCTCAAGCAAAGATCAGAGGTCTTTCAACACTTCAAAGATTTCAAAGCCCTGGTTGAGACATGGTTAGGAAAGAAAACCAAAGTCTTATGAACTGATAATGGGGGAGAGTATGTCAATAATGAGATCCATAATCTTTTTCATGAGGTAGGGATTCAATTGCAGCATGTAGTTCCCTATACTCCGCAAGAAAACGAAGTTTCTGAGTGGAAAAACAGATCTCTAAAAGAGATGGCATCTTGCATGTTTCATGCAAAGTCACTTCCATGGATATTATGGGCCGAAGCACTTAATTGTGAAACCTACATCCAAAACAGATCTCCCCATAGATATGTCAATAATAAGACCCCTACAAGGCTTGGAGCGGCCTCAAACCAGAAGTGACACACTTTCGTATTTTTGGTTCACGTGCATGGGCCCGGATTCCCTCTAAAAAGAGGAAGGCACTTGATCCATAGAGAACATAGTGCATCTTTGTTGAATACCCCGACGGTGTGAAGGGATACTGAATTATTGATCTTTCCTTGGACCGGCTCATCATTGATTGAAGTGTTCAATTCGAGGAAAGTGTCTCACATGTACATTAGCATCCGCATGCAGACACCTTCATTCTTCCACATTGTTGGCACAAGGGCGGACCTAGGTTTCAACGCTCAAGAGCGCACCAACAAAACCCTAACTAATGGCCCTTTCGACGATACCTGCGAAGAAAATGAAGCCTCACCCGAGGTAGAGGCAGGGGTGGTTGCAGGACTCAGATGTCTGCAACCTTAGCTGGGACACCGATCTTTGATTATATCTTTTACAGGGCACTTAGCATAGATCATTCATCAATATTTAACTCTTATGGTACTTCGTAGATAGCACAGAGCATCACAGTGAATACTTAGACTAAATATGATTCAGTACTTAGCCACAGAAATATAGATTAGATTCAGTAGATAAATCACTAAGCATCTTATATATCAGATCTAACATTCATTCATATATCATAAGCACAGAGCATAACTAGATCTATTTAATCACAGAAATCACTTAGCCAAGAAAGAGATAAACACATTAGATCGAAGCACAGAGCACAATACATAAAGTTACCATGGTTCACCCCCACCCTGGGGCTACGTCCACAAAGTCTTCTTCTTTATATTATCTCGGTCAAGTGGTTACAGCATAGAGCTTCAATGACACTTAATTCGCACAGGACAGAAGATCTGTGCAGCTCGCTAGATCATTCTTCCTTGCACTTCAGCACAAAACTACAACAACTTACACTCAGCTTTTCAATCTCCTTACAATCATGCACAAAGCACTTGCAATACACATCCAATCACACAGATCCAGCTACTAGCAATAAGATTTTAGCTATACATCACATAGATGTACTACTACCCTACTTACATTACCTAAGTATCTATTTTTTTTTCCATAAAAAAAATTGACTCGATTTATATTAGGTATAAATCATTTACATAGACTATTGCCAAAAACTGCAATGATATTGCTGATGATCAGGCGATATGGGGATGTGCTGTCCATTTCTGAATTGTCAGTCTCAAATTATAAACGAGAATCGCTGAATATGAGGATGCCTTCTACACTGGGCTCCATTCATCGAATGGAGGGAGAGAACTGGGAGAATATACGTGAGCAGAAGAAAATAAACAGAGCAAAAACCGACCAGGGGTGCAGCGATGGGAACAGAACTTATTTCACGACAGCAGTGTTGTGCCGATTAACCTTCAAAGAGATTATAGGAGGAGATTGGACTCTCTGTACCATTTACACTATGAAATACCAAGAGCCTTCCAATTACACCATTGAGAGCCCTCTTTGATAGCGAATCTGCAACCTGATTGTGTGCCCTGTGTATGTGCCTGAATTGGATGTCAAAGAACTTGTTAGCTAACATCCTCGTTTCACGTTTCCAACCCTCCAAGTGTACTGAATGAAGCTTGCTGGAATGATTTATCCAATCGATAATTAGTTTCGAGTCTCCCAAAACACAGAGGTGGTCTAAAGACCAGAAATTTGAAAGGGATAGAGAAACCCAAAGGCCCAATAACTCCACTTTATTGTTTGATCCCGATCCACAATTTAGGAACCAGTAGGTAGTCCTGGACTGGTGTTTTTTGAGTGTGCCCCCTGCCCCACAACAGAGGCCGCTTTGTAGAGCTGCACCATCAAAACAAATGAGAGTGGTGCCATCCAACAGATGGAAATCGATGGCTTTAGCGTGGATCATCTTTTGGGAGGTCGGCTGCCAGATGAAGTTGGAGTGAATCCTGTGAATGACAGATTGGTAGGATGGAGGCCTTCCTTCAAATAGAATCTGGTTTCTTTCTATCCAGATCCACCAGCATGGGACTAATCATGGGTAAACCCACGGGCCGAGATCCCTTTCCCTTTACATCAACCCAAAACCCTAAAAGGGACCCAAAAATAGGTCTTGCTTCCCTAATTTCCGCTTCGCGTTGCGCTCCATTTTTGGTAAGCTGTTGCAGTCCCAAAAATGGTCAAATATGACCAAGTATTCTTCAAAACTTGTTCAAGGGCCAACAGGCCCGCAACGCTCACCTGTGACTAGTCCCGAGCCACTCAGGTTTGATCAATTCCGCCTCGAATGCCTCGAGTTGCTTCGACCTGCTGTAGTGCGACAGCCTCTTGCTCAGCAAATTCATGGATTACTGTGTCGTTGAGCGGTCCTTCCAGGCGATGTTCTGCAGTGATGACCACATGTTCGAGTTCAACTCCTTGGCTTTCAATTTCAGCGAACAGTTGGCATGCCTTTTATTGGATTGGTTGAAGTCATTGGGAGACTTCCATCACTTTACTTTGCAGCGTATGTACCTGTTGTTGGGTTGTGCGTTGTTCTGTGAACCTCTTCATTCTTTCGACTGGGGTCAAAGTCTTTATCTACGCATGTAGCGTGTCTGTATGCTTCTTTTCTTCTTGGAGTTATGCCTCCAATGTCTGAAATTCTGGATTCTCTGCGAGGGTTTCATAAGTCTGGGTGCTTCTAGCGCTCAGCTGCTTGCATTCCAAGGCAAAGGTTTTTAATCGGCCAACTGTGCTTCGAGCAATGGCCTCTCTTAGATCTCTTATTTCTTGGGGGGTTTCAGGCATGGTGCAGAGCTCTAGATCCGTGATGCGTTGTTGGAGTTGTTGGATTACTTCTTCCAGTTGGGTCACCTGTTGTGGGAGATGGTCTTCCATCTTTACTTCTATGACCGTCACAAAGTGTAGTGCTTTGTGAACCCTTTTTTGTAGTTCAAGTTGCTCTGTTAGAAACTGTGCCTTTTCCTCGTCCCACTTCGCTTTCAAGGCAAGCTTTTCCCGTTCTGCCTCATTCTGTTGTTCTAGAAGTTCTTTATGTGCTTGCATCAAAGCCTGGGTGGCTTTTGTTATGCCTTCTTGAGCTCGTCGAAGGTGAGCTTCAACTTGATAAGCGATCTAGTGTAATTGAGTGGGCTCATCGCCTGTTCCTGATGTTCCGCTTATCAAGGGCACTGTAGAAAATGATTGATTGGACTAGAGTGCATGTTTCACTTCTTTGAGTTTTCCCTTGATTCGGTTGAATAGCTCCTCTTGCTTTGCTTCTTGATTTTCTGCAAGCTCTATTGAAACATCATTCAACGTGGCAATTAAGAAGTCGAAGTCATCCGGGGTAAGGGTAGTTTTAAGCATGGTCCAGGTGGCCTTATCTTTCTTTCAGGAGGAGGGTTTTGGTGGTGTCATCTTTCTTTTCATAGAAGATCCTCCTCCTCTCTAGGTGGGGTAACCTCGCCTCTGTTTTGTTCAACTTTTGTACCGCCTAGCTCGTCACCATCACTTCCCTAAGTAGGTGAGATCGAAGTAGTCTTCATGGACGTGCTAGGGACATCTTGAACTTCGTCATCCTTCTTAGTCCTGCTTGGCCCAGGTGTATTCGGCATAGCTTCAGGGCTTTCCTCATTGGACATGTCTGCAGGGTCCGCTGCAACAAGGAGGTCCGTCGACCATTCCTTGGTAATTTCCTCCAAGTCATCTTCTGTCAGCTTGTAGTAGGATTGGAGTTGTTGTTTATGCTCATCAGCGTGCGCTGTAATATAGGTGAAGTGACGATCCACGCTAAATTTCATCAAAGTTCTAAACCTATGAAGTATGTTTGGGGTGATTCACAGTGTAGACTGAATTGCATTCTTCAGTTGGTTGAAGTATGTGTGGAAGACAGCATTGGACTGCCACTGCTTTTTCATGTCGTTCGAGTACCACAACATACAGAACTTTGCGGCTAGTGGTTCGAAAGGTTCAATCTCCAGAAAAGTGGCTCCCTCTGGAAGTTCCCAAGCGATGAAAGTGATGAGTATGAGCAACCAATTCTTGTGATTTTTCCTTCTGCGAAGTTTCTTCTGGATTCTTCTGTAACTTTCCGATTTTGGCCCTCTTCTTACTTAGCTTCCTAGCCTTTTTCCCAGTAAGCTTAGTCTCGATCATCCTTTTTCCATTCTGAGTCTTATCTTCTGTCGACATAGTTACTTCGCGTTGCTTAGGTTCTTTCTTCAGATCCAAGGGTAATACTCCTTCATCATATGGATTAGGTATTTCGGTCTTCTGTGGTTCCTCTAACGCTCTTATAGCTTCGACATCCAAGTCCCTGGTGTTTAACAGCTGATATATGTTCTCTTGTTCCTCCATAAAGTAGACGATCCTTCTAGTCATAAATTCCATGAGTTCTTGCTACTTCTGTTCTAGGGCTTCCTTTTCTTCTTTCCTCCGGATCTGGTCTTTTTTAATCCAGGTCTTTCCTAACAAAGATGGAAATGGGGCACGGTCCTTAGTAAATCTAATGACTTCAAACTCTTCCTTTGTCAAAGTTCCATGGGTACTCATAGCTATCTGGGTAATTCTGCCACATAGGGTTACCATTTTGCCTTTAAATAATCTGATGGTTCCTAGTGAAGGGACCAGAGCAGGCCTCCCTAGAGTTTCCCAAGTGCTTTCTATCATAATGTTCATCGGTGTTCCCTCATCTAGAACACAGTCAATGTCGAAGTCTCATATTCTTACTTTGATTTTCTCCTTTTCTTTGAAGATCTCTGACAAACTGACATCCTTATGATCATCTAGGGTTTCTTTTATTTTCAGTAACATGATCTCTGATTCTTTTTGGGGTTCTTCCATAATTTTAGTCTCTTGATCTCCTTCAAAGTTTGCTTGTTCCATATTCATTTTTTCAAGTCTAGAAATCATTCTAGGGCAATCCAATACTTCATGGTCCATATCTTTACAACAGAGGCAGCTAGGGTTTCTCCCAGGGCATTCCTTAGCAAGATGTCCTAGTCTTATGCAATTGTAACAAAGAGTTAATCCTCTCTTTCTCGTCCATGATCCCCAACTCTTCTTGTACTGTGCACTAGGATCATGATGGCTAGCCTGCAAAAATTTATTTCTAGGATCCTGCATCCATTGGTTATTCCAAAAATTATTTCTATGCATAGGTATAACATATCTTTCACTATTCCTATTAGACCTATTCATATCAAACTTTATTTTATCTAACAATGCTCTAGTTTTCAGGCTAGGACAAAATTTATCAAGCGTACCTAAATTCATGCTTCAGAAACAAAAAAATTCCACTTATCTTACCTATATAGAGCACAAATATTTCAGATCTAAAACTTGAACTATTCTTACCTTTACTAGAGGCTAGAGGTTACAGATATTACCTTCTTCTTTTTTTCTCTGCGGAAATTTCTACTTTTACCTTTCTTAGAGCATAAAGTGTTCAGATCTCACTTCTTTTCTTCAGTATCAACCTCTTTCTTGCAGATTTGACCTCTTTCCTTCAAATATGACCTTTCTTTCTTGGCACAAAGCTTCGTAGGTCAAGTAGAATACTGCGCACTAGGGAAACAGATCTACACACGGAGCTTATTTCGCACAAATATTTTTCTTCTTTAGTTCCCAGCAATCACAGTTCCATGTCCTGACAACAAAACCATTTTTTGGCACAAGGGTAGACCCAGGTTTCAATGCTCAAGGGCGCACCAACAAAACCCCAACTACTGGCCCTTTTGGCGACACCTGCGAAATAGATGAAGTCTCACCCGAGGTAGAGGCGGGGGTGGTTGCAGGACTCAGATGTCTGCAACCTTAGCTGGGACATTGATCTATGATTATATCTTTTACAAGGCACTTAGCATAGATCATTCATCAATATTTAACCCTTATGGTACTTCGCAGATAGCATAGAGCATCGCAGTGAATACTTAGACTAAATATGATTCAGTACTTAGCCACAGAAATATAGATTAGATTCAGCAGATAAAGCACTAAGCATCTTATATATCATATCTAACATTCATTCATATATCATAAGCACAAAGCATAACTAGATCTATTTAATCACAGTAAGCACTTAGCCAAGAAAGAGATAAACACATTAGATCGAAGCATAGAGCACAATACACAAAGTTATTGTGGTTCACCCCCACCCTGGGGCTACGTTCACAAAGTATTCTTCTTTATATTATCTCGGTCATGCGGTTACAACACAGAGCTTCAGTGACCCTTACTTCGCACAGGACAAAAGATATGCGCAGCTCGCTAGATCCTTCTTCCTTGCACTTCAGCACAAAACTACAACAACTTGCACTCAGCTTTTCAATCTCCTTACAATCATGCACAGAGCACTTGCAATACACATCCAATCACACAGATCCAGCTACTAGCACTAATATTTTAGCTATACATCACATAGATGTACTACTACCCTACTTACATTGCCTAAGTATCTATTTATAGATTGCAAAATGAGCCTAAGCATGGGTAAACCCATGGGCCGACATCCCTTTCCCTTTACATCAACCCAAAACCCTAAAAGGGACCCAAAAATAGGTCTTGCTTCCCTAATTTCCGCTTCGCGTTGCGCTCCATTTTTGGCAAGCTGTCGCAGTCCCAAAAACGGTCAAATATGACCAAGTATTCTTCAAAACTTGGTCAAGGGCCAACACACCTATCCGAAATGATGTGCATGCACATGTCGAATCTTCTTCATATGAGAGTTCTGATTCAAAGGATTCATAGGATTCTGATACAGATTCAATACAATCAGATGCAGAGTCAATGCATCCAGATGCAGAAGCAGAGCAGAGGCCCAAGTGGGCCCATACTACTCTTCACGATGTAGGGGATCTTGTCAGTGATCCAGCCAATACTAAGAGGACTCGATCTGATTTCGAGGAGCCTTTTATTTCACTCACTGCCACTGAACCATTGCCTTCTAGGCATATTTTTTTGGTTCAGGCTTCAAATCCATAGTCTTATGGAGAGGCTGCTAGAAATCCATGCAGGAGGTGTACAACTCCCTCCTCGAGAACCAGACTTGGGATCTGGTTCCTCTTCCTTCTGGAAGGAAAATTTTCAAGTGCAGATGGGTCTACAGGACCAAGAGCGCAGTGGATGGACAAATTCGTAGATACAAAGACAAGTTTGTTTCCAAAGGCTTTCAACAGGTGCATGGCATTGACTATGATGAGACCTTCACTCTAGTAGCGAAGATGGATTCCATACGTTTGGCACTTGCCATTGTGGTGGCCAAGGGATGGGATTTCTATCAGATGGACGCGAAGAATGCATTTCTTCATGGTGGTCTATCTGAGGAGATCTATATGGAGCAGCCCCAGGAATTTATGCAGGATTCCTCTTTGGTCTGTCAACTGAAGAAATCTCTTTATGGCCTCAAGCGGGCTCTGAGGGAATGGTATGCCAAGATGGAATCATACATGTTGTCACATAAAGTTGTACTTTTTAAATTAGACCCGAATGTCTACATACTTAGGACGGTTGATTCACTTCTACTCTTATTTCTGTATGTTGATGATTTGTTGATGGTCGATTGCTCGACTTCAGCGATTGTTGCAGTCAAGAGGATTCTACATGACAGGTTCTTGATGAAGGATGTGGGTCTGCTAAACTTCCTCCTTGGACTCGAGATCAACCAGGATGCATCAGGCATCAAACTGTCTCAGGCCAAGTATGCACGAGATCTCCTTGAGAAATTTCACATGACAGACCGCAAGTCTGCTCTGAATCCTTTCCTATTAGGATTCAAACTTGAGGATGGCGGGGACACTCCATTGGTTGAAAACACGTTGTACAAACAGCTAGTGGGGAGCTTGTTGTATCTCACACACTCCAGACCAAACCTCCTCTATGCAATTGGCGCAGTTTCCAAGTTCATGCAGGGGGCGCATGAGCTACATTAGAAGGATGCAAAGCGTATCCTTCAATACGTAAAAGGAACCATCACCTTTGGGATTCATTATGCAACAGACTCTACATTACATCTCATTGGGTTCACTAATTTTGACTGGGCTGGTGATAGCACTGATTGCAAGTCCAGATCTGGTTACTCACTCAGTCTTGGTTACAGGCCTATATGTTGGTTGAGAAAGAAGCAGACTGTTATTGCTCTATCTTCAGTTGAGGTAGAGTACAGAGGGGTAGTTAACATAACCATTCAGACTATGTGAATACAACATTTTCTCACTGAGTTGGGCATTCGGTTTCATCGGTTGATCGTCATCTGGTGTGACAACCAGAGCACTCTAAAGTTCTACAGAGACAATTCAGAGGCAACGAACGAAGAACATCGAGATCCACAAGCACTACATCCGGGACTTAGTACACGAGGGAATCATTGACCTATAGTTATGTCCTTCATCAGAACATATGACAGACATCTTCGCCAAGACCTTCACTGAGAAAAAGTTCCATTCTCTACAAATTCGTCTTGGAGTGAAGGACACAGTTGCCTAGCAACTGTCAGTTCTTCTTTTTACATACATTGTGCTTTGAGGGGGGGGATTCCCATGAGGTTTCCCTCTTTCCTTACTTTATTTCAGTGTATCTTTTGTATTTGGGTACCTAACATGGCCTCGTTGTCGGGACCCATTCTTTATTTTCACCATAGTGATGTTCAAGGGGGTGTTGGAGTTACTTCACACACACCTAGGATTTATTTTTCCTAAGGTTTTTCCTATGTTTATTAGTCTTTATCCAATCTCCTAAAGTTTAGGGAGAATATTCCTATAGGAGAATATTCTCTTCAGTTTTCACTTCAGTTTGACTAGTTGAGTGGAGTCTAGATGTTGCATTGGTTTTTTCACCATGCAACATTGGGATCATCACTAGCTAATGCGCATTATCCTTGGGATCATCAAAAAACTAGCGCATTACCCATGATTCCCTGATCTCCTCCTCACTTCACTATGTTTCAGTCAGTTAACTGAAGACTGGTAGACTAGTTAACTCAGCTAGGTGGCAATTCACTCTCGTAACTGCCCGAGAGACTAGACTAGGTGGCAGTTCACTCCCGTAATTGTCGGTGTATGTCCATATCACTCTAGACCACCACTATGGCACATTGGCTTCACCTATAGTGCACATTGGTTGAGTTATACAGAATTCATTATGTATAAATTATTCATTATTCATTACGGTTAATGAGAATTGTTCAATCCTTTCTCTCTTGTTTCTGAATTTCTCTCTGCAAATGTGTGTGGCATTTTCTATTTAGATCTATGCTATGCAGGTTGAACACATTTACACTCAGTGTGAAGAATATATAATATTTCTCCATAATAAGGTTTGGACCATAAAAAAGTGTCATTTGATGCCTCGAAGTGGCTCTAAAATATTTCAAATAGTTTTTTGGACCCAAATTTCCAAATTTGGACCAGCTGCCAAAATGGCCCTGCAAGTTGATTCCTCCAATTTTTCCACCCAAAAAGTACTGAGATAGATGAAAAATAATATAATGATACAATTTGGATCACTTTCCCTCTATGCAATGCCAGAATGATAAATTTACTAGTCATTTCCCTCTTTGCAACCAAGATAAACCAACCAATTGTAAACAAGGATTGTACTAGACATTGCCAATACCCTCTCAACTCTAGGAGTCATTGTATATGGATTTTATTAATGGCATGCCAATGACATTATAGAAACATGATCATGTCTTTGTGGTGGTGTTCCACTTCTCCAAATGGTGATCTTTATTCCATGAACCAAGACTACTTCAGTGCAGTAAGGGGATAAGTTGTTTTCCTCCCACATTTTATCTCATGTCAACCTTTGGAATAAACTTTGGTAGTTATTAGGTTGTTGGCTTAATTTTTCTACTACCTTGCATCCACAAATAGAAGGTCATACCAAAGTGGTCAATCACAATCTAGTGCAGGCTCTTTGTATTTACGACACCAAGAATAAACAATGAAGAGTTTGATAAGCCTATACAAGAAAAGAAACACTAACACGGTTTAAAACATAAGAATAACAATGGCACATTACACAATATAACAAGGTTTACCCCATAAACTCTTAACAAGAAAAAGTAATGTAACTAAGTGCACCCTCTCTCTATATCATTGTATTAACTCAATCATTCACTATACAATAATTAGGTACTATGGAGATTCAATCAACCTGAATCTATTAACTTGGATTGGATTACAACCCTAATTCCTTAACCAACATGTGACTAAGTCTACCTCCAAAGAATAAAACACATATCCAATCTCCCACCTATCAAATACTTTACGAAAAGGGGGTCAAATGTGATGCATTCATGTAATATCCCTAGGCCGAACCCAATTGTAAGTGTAAAATGAAAATGTACTTAAGTTGGTGAGTTGTTTGATATCATTTTTGTATGCACCTTTCATGGCATAGTGCACGCACGTACTGCGCAGGAAAATGATGAAGTGTGCACATTCCAAGATATTGTGCGCAGCAACTTAAGTGTTCACAATTTTGAGGCCAAGGAGTCTTTGTGTATAAATTGTGTTTTATAGGTTGGTGAGCCAGTTTTGTGATGATTAGGCCGGAGAGCCTAGAATTTAAAGGCAAGTGCGCCTATTTTTGTATATGTCTCATCATTAATATAAAATACATCATTGCACGCAGACCGACCACGATAAAAGAGTATGGGGGACTAAACTCCACTAGTTAGGGAAAGGGTGGGGGTTAAAAGTTAAGGGAAAAGGGATAAACTAGGGAGCTTAAGCCAAAAAGGAATATTATATTAATATTTCTTTAAGTATAAAGTATGGGTAATTATTTTATCCTAAGTTCCAAAGTTGGGGACAAGTGGGCCAAAGTAGCTCCCAACATGACAAGTGTCAAGTTGGGGACATGCATACATATTGTTTGGACTTAGTTCATTTCCCATCATTCCTTCCATCATTCATTCAGGCCATCACCATTCACACACTCATTGAGCTATCCTTCATACCTTCCTGTCATTGTATCTAAACCTGTATTCATAGCCATACTTGTTGTGTAGTTGGTTAGCTTGGGAGTTGGACTAAAGAAGCGGGTTGTCAGGCCTGTGGGATATTGAAGAGGTGGTTTGTCAGGCTCGTGAGAAATTTCTCTCTGGGTGAGAGAATTGTTGGAATTGATTTTCTCAAGGTATTAAACTGCAACTATAGTACTCCGAGACTTCCTGTCTAGCCTATTGTTGAAGCCCAGAAAGGAAGTGGGGCAGTTGAAGGATTGTTGAGCAGAGAAGGGGCATGCTTCCTGGCGTGGAACATGCATGTGGGGAATGAGGGATTGTAAGTTGTTAGTTTGAGTTGGCACCAATGACGGAGTCTTTCCTGTTGTCTATGAACCAGTAGCCTGGTTAGAAATCCCTTTACCCGGGTGGACTTTAGTCCCAGCTCGGAGGTGACCCACTGTTGTGAGTGATGAGCAGTGTGGTCTAAGGCTAGGAGGTTTGTGGAAGGTCTACACGCAGTTGGTGATATTCTTACCAAGATAAGTGTCAACTATGTGATAAAATTACATGCTGCATTGTTGTTTACGTGTGTATTTTTATGGGTTTATCGTGTGTGTGGTTATAATTGTCTTTATATTTATGGGTATTGCTTGTATATGTTGCATGTATATGTTTACTATTATTTCAATATGAATCAGTGCATTTACAAAATGTATTTTCCTGTTTAAGTTTTATATATAATGTTCCGCAAGAGTTTTGTGTGTATATATTTTAATTGCATGCAGTTCGAAAAATTTATGTGGCATAGCTCAGTTGGGTGTTGGGTATGTTATAGTATGTTCCGCAGAGAGAACAAAAGCATTCTCTGGAGTAGCATGGCCCCGACCTGGGTGGCCGGGGATGTTACAATATGGTATCAGAGCTTCAGTTTTAAAAATTGAGCCTGGATGGACCGAGCAAGTTTGATTTGAAGCGAAATGTCACAGAGGATTGATTTCGAAATGGCCAAATTTCAGTTTGTAGAGCGTCCATGGTAAAAAGTAACAGCAATTGGGCGGAATTGGGAAAAATCCCCAATCTTTGTTGTTAAATTCATGGGAAAATCGAGAAATTCGGTCAAGTGGTGAGATATTCTTGATTTAATATCTGTTCTAGCAAATTCAGACCTAGAATTGGTCAAATTTGAAGTTACAGTGAAGCAATGACAGTTGAAGCGAAATTAGTAATTAAAATTCTCAATTCGTGAATTGCTTTTGGGTAAATTCGTTCCAAAAATTTCAACCCGCAACGATTTGTTTTTGTAGAGGTTGAATTGGTGATATCGGGGTGAAATTGAAAAAATTTCATAGTTGCAAAATGTCTATGGAAGAAATGGGGAAAAAGTTAAGCAAAAGCCCCAATTTCTGCAGCGAAATTCACGAGGAATTGATGTGCATAAAAATGAATGTGTGCAGGTGGGTGCACTAAAAATGCATGTTGTACAGTAAAAAGCTTGTGATATGTAAAAGTGGGCACTGCGCGGAAAAATATTGGCGTGCTAGTGCGCGCGCTAAATTCTAGCACCGCGTGGAAAAATATTGGTGTGCGAGTGCGCGCACTAAATTTTGGCACCGCGCAGAAAAATGTTGGTGTGCAGGTGCGCGCACTAAATTTTTGCGCCACGCGGACAAATGTTGGTGTACGGGTGTGTGCGCTAAAATTAGTACTGCGCAGTGTGTGTGGTGTGTACACACATAATAATGGCACGTGTGGTCTGCACAGTATTAGCAGAGCGCAAAGGAATTTTGTTGGTACTCGCAGAATGTGGGTATATATGTGTCACGCGACACTTTAGTTAATGGTGCGCGCAGAGTTTTGGTGCGCGGTGGGGGCGTACTAAAATTTGGCATGGTGCAGCATGTAGAGTGAATTGCGCACAGAATATCAACGTGTGATACAAAAAAAATTGCATGCAACAGATAATAGTGCAAGAACCAAAACTATGCGCGGTGGATATTGGCGCACGACATAAAAGTAGTGTGCACCATTTATTGGGTGACAGAGAAGTGATACACAGTGGTTACAGGTGCGCGGAGCACGATTTACCTTGTGATGTTTCTGCGCATGGTGAATATGGGTTTACAAGTTGAAATTTGTCCACGCGAAGTCGCTTGGAGGGTGAACAATAGTGGAAAACCAGCGAATTTCCGCAGCATTTTATACTATTTGAACGTCATCTTTTTGTAGTGAGTTTTTTAGTCCCTTAAGAGCATTTTTAGCAACACAAAAACCACGAGAATAGACTGTACCAAGGTACACTTTGTCTTTGCAGCTCAAATAAAAGAGCTCGGAGAGATCTTTCTAATGGTGTAAATCGTTCGTCAAATGGAGCTTTTATGATAAAATTACAACACAAACATTGGAGGGTAAATTTTAAGACCCAACTAACTTCAAAGAGCCATAACTCTCTGCTTCGGAATCAAATTGAGGTGCAAGAAAAGTCAATGGAAAGATATTGAACCATAGAAGACATTCTCATAGCTGAATTAAATTTCTGGGCATGTTAAAGATGTTTAATATGGAAAAGAAGGTATTTGTAGCATTCCAGACCAAAAACATGAATTGGCCTAGAACTTTAGCAAGTTGTAACTAGTAGCCAAGAACCCAGAAAAAGGTGAAACTTGGACAGATTGTCCATAATATGTATATGAAGAAACTCAATTGAGATCCTACAAAAATTCCAATGGTGTAGGTGCAAAAATGCATAATTACGACGTAGAGTTGTGCCCAATTGAAGTGTGAACAGAAAAATTAATAGGAAATTTTCAAATAATCATAACTTTATGCTCAAGACTCAGAATTGAGCATGGGAGAAGACATTGGAAAGGTGTTGGATAGTGGAATCTAAATATCCATCCAGAAAATTGATCTAGGAACTCAATTTTTCAGGAAATCAAAAGAAATAATTATGATATATTATTGAACTAAAATGGTTCATATTTTTCATGAATTGTTGAAACAGTTAGCCTGATAAAGTTTTGTTGCCTGCACATTTTGCAGAGTTAACAAAAACTAGATCAGATCAGGATCAGCACAAAGTCCATAGTAATGGAAGAGGCGCAGGGGAATTACAGCCACAAAGATGAAATCAGAGGGATGGATGTCTATTTGGGCATTGAAGGAACAAACTCCAATGGACATGGAGAAGGAAGAGATGAAAACATGAATATGGTAGAGACCATTAAAAATTAGTAGAAGGATGTCCAAAGCCATAAAGATGATAATGAAAGGCTTATGAGAGCCAAGGAGTACCAAGATGACTTCAACATGAATTTAATGCAGAGCTTGAATAGAATAGAAAATAAATTGGATAAGGAGAGTGGCTCAAGCAAATCTGGAAGTCACGGGTCTCCTAATGGGAAGAGAAGATCTAGAAGTGTTAGCAGACATCACCATCACCCCAGGAGGAATTCCCATAAGATAGAACACAACAGCTCAAGTCCATCCCCTGTCAGGAAGCATAAGGGGTCTGGGGTGGATGAGCTACGAGGAGAAATGAACAAAATCAAACCTCCTACATTTGATGGTGCTAGCGACATTTCTTGTCTCGGGCCTAAGAGTATTCAGATCTACAAGTGGCGCAATAAACGCCTGAGCGCAGCACATGGAAGAAGTCCTTTTTGGACTCAAAATCAAGCGAGTGGGCATTTCATTCTTCAGCGACAGAGCAGAACAGCGGTTAGTGTGAAATCGCAGATTAACCAAGTCGCGATCAGTATAAGCGCAGCAGTTATTTCTCGAACTCGGGATTCATGAGTTCGAAGGGCGGACCATGTCTTTTGGTTGCGTGAGATTGCGAGTTACGAAAAGTGCCTGGAGGGGGTCAACCTTCGCTGACCATCGCGTCTCAGGACTTCGCGAGGGGAGGATGCCAAAGTTCGATGCTCCAACTCGTGAAGCCACGAGTTGCGAGAGGCGTTAGTACTTGGGCCCTAGCCGATGGTTACATGTAAAGAGTGTTGACCAGGAAAGGAGCCCGGTTCGTACCGCCATCTCGGGGAGAGAGAGTTTGAAAAGGGAAGCCGAGGGTCTTCGACCCGTGAACTCGCGAATCGCGAAGTGAAAAGAGATTAAAACTGATGGGACCCACAACAGCGTCGGGTGAATTTTGGACCGTCCAATTTCAAGGACGCGTGGCACTCAATTGAGCCGCCTCGGCGTATCACCCATCGCAGTTCCAAAATGCAAGGAACAGCTCCATCATTCCCCGATGCGCGAAATGACGAGAGCGTCCAGGACCTGGGGCCCACAGCATGTTCGAGAGAGTTCAGAACTGTCGGATCCAGAGGGGCACGTGGCGCCAGATTAAGCCATCTCGGCGTTTCGCTCATCGCGATTACAAGAAGCAAGGATTAACTCCTTCCATTCGCGAACGCCGAAAGCGCTTTGGGAATAAGCACGGGGTCACAGCCCATAGTCACTTGGAAAAGAAAGAACTGTGATGAAAGGGGCCAAAGGCGTCGAGTCCAGTCGCCGAAAGGATCATCTCAATCTCCAGGTACCATATGATACGATCCTGCTCTCGGCCTTCGCTTGGAGTAAATAAAGATGAGAAGGGCTGGGTGAAACCTCTTCTCATGCATTAAGTGTAAGGTATGGAAGGTCTGGCAAGCAGTCTGTTCAAGAGGTTCCTGTGTACCCAGTACTCCAAAGAAACCATACCGAGTCCTCGACTAGCCAGAGGAGGTCTGCACACTCTAAATCAACATTTATTGGCTCAGCTACTCCCCCTGCAGGAGCCATGCGCAGTTAAGGAGGCATCTGACAGAGAAAGTCCGTCTGATTTTGGCTGAAGGGACACCAAGCTTCAGATGACTGAACATGCCTCTGATAGGCGAATTTTGCTGAGTATATAGACTCAATCTTTGTATTTTGTAATCTATCGATGGTAGAGCGAAGCTCCCGATTGTAAAGTTTTAGCACAAACTCTAGTTCTCTAGTTATGTATTGGTATGTAAGATTTCTTGTTCAATAACAGATAGTCTTCTCACTCCATCTGGTTTTCATCTTATGCTAAGAGAGTTCATCGTCGACTGATTCGAACGAATTATGGCAATTATGTTATGATAAAGGATTTATTGTGGCATTATTGTTTTCTTTGGTTTTCTGCGTTTGAATGTAAGAAGATCTTGCGTTTAGATGCTTTCCTCTACAGTCTGTTAGAGACCTGATGTTTACGATAGACCCTTGCATCTTTCTGATACAATTCTTCCTCCTACTCACCCTTACTACAACTTACTCTCTGAATTTTATCTAAGACCTTGTTTGCCCATACATGCCCGGCCTAGTTTCTGAGATAGAGCCACATCGTCTTGAGTTAACCTCCATTTGATCACCCCATTAAACAAATCGTGACATAAACTGATGGGCGTTGGGCTCTGCTCCTGCTACAATCCAGGGGTGACTTCCGACGCTAACATTTCTGGCGCCGTTGCCGGGGACGAAGTTGAAAATCTTCCCCGGGATTGAACGACATTGAGCCTCTGATTCTGAAGGTGCATCGGGTATCAGAGCCTTTAAAGATTGTTGCTGTGCACCTGGAGACTCCATTGTGACGACTCCACTGGGGAGAACCTGTCGTGTTAATTGTGGCTTTCAGAGGCAGGCATACGCGGTCTCATCCATAGTTGCCTCTAGCTACGCCCGAAACTGATCCAAAGGTGGTTCTCAGGAAAGGAAAGGCCCCTGAAGAAGAAGCTTCCACCGCCGAACCAGGTAATCCACCATCTCCTTCTGTAGAAACTCCATTTTCTCCTCCTCAGTTTCTTAATAGACCTCTTTCTGAGGTTTCCCGTTTCCTGAATTTCGGGAGTGTTCCTGCTGAGTTTTCCCCCCTGGTCTAGGATTGGAGGGAGAAATCCTTGTCACTCCCCTCTCCGCTGAAGCTATTCCTTGGCGTAGACTTAGGACTACAGAAGATTTTCCCACTCTTATTTTTACTACTCCTGTGCAAAGAGAAGCACCTGCTGACTTGAGCTCGTTAACCTTCTCCTTAAACCCCCTCTTGTTTCCCACTCCACTTCGGAACTCATTCCCAGTAGCCCCTTCGCGAACTCCTTCTCCTCCGAGTTCTCTTCCACCTAATATTCCTATGGCCGGTGCTAATCCCCCTCTGAATAGAATGGATGCCATAGTCGCTGCCAGATATGCTCCCTTAATCCTACCCCATCCTATGAATCCTCTCCTTGCTGGAGACTACTTGAAGTATATGCCAAAGTTTATTGGAGAAGGGGACATAGCTGCTGAAGAGAATCTGGTTGCTTTTTACAGTTATGCAGACAACCTGAACATTGAAAATGAGGATGTCTGGATGAGAGTCTTCGTCCAGAGCCTAGATGGCGAGGTGAGGAAGTGGTTTAGAGGATTGGCCCCCGAATCTATTGCTGGGATCGAAGCCCTGGATAGTGCTTTCCTGAGGCAGTGGGGAGATAGGAAGGATTTCATGTATTACATGACAGAGTTCGGGTCTTTGAAGAAGATGGA
>ML821091.1:59057-75291 GCA_009831015.1 Picea engelmannii | reverse complement strand
TGAAATTAATTAAGCAATTATAGTGACCAACAGCCTTGGACACTGATTTAGGTTCCAGTTTACTGCAACTCACTCATGCCCCCGAGCCTCCTCTTGAACTCAGAAAGCATCCCACCACTCCTAGTGAACTTCCTCCCTCCATCACCCCCGTTTGGAAAATGTTTTTTGATGGAGCCTGTTCCAGGGAAGGTGCTGGTGTTGGGGTGTTTTTTGTGTCACCTGCCCAGGAAACCGTTTCTCTGTCATACAAATTAGAATTTGAAACCACCAACAATGTGGCAGAGTATGAAGCCCTTGTTCTAGGATTAAGAGCTGCAAGGGAAATGGGAATTCAGGAGATAGCAGTGTTCGGAGATGCAGAGTTGGTGGTCCAACAGATCAGAAACGCTTATCAGGCTAAGCACCCTCGACTCAGAAATTACAGAAATGAAGTATGGGACCTAATTGACAATTTCTTCTTAGCCTTCAACATCTCTTTTGTTCCAAGGGAGGATAATGCTATGGCTGATTCTTTAGCTGTTTCAGCTAGCCAGTTCAAGGTCCCTCAGCCGCCTATGGCCAAATATGATGTTGAGATAAAATATAGGCCCTCTGTACCAGACAATGTCAAACATTGGAAGGTATTCGAGGATGATCTGGAAATCAAGAAGTTTCTCCAATCTGTTGATGAGTTTTCTGCGTTGCACGTTGATCAGGATCCTGATACAGAAGATAACCCTCACCCCGAGGTGTTTTTAAATAAAATTGCTAACCACCAGATTATCCAGATGCCTAGCAATCACATCCCGAGGGGACTTATTCCTTTAGAAAGATTGTTCGACGGGAATGACGTGGCAGTGAAGGGTAGAGTTTCAGATGAAGGTGCCGACACAGCCGAGTGCAACATTGGCACACCGAAGGAGCCTAAGTTTGTCAAGCTGTCAAGCAGTTTGACCACAGAACAGAGGGATGAATATGCTGAGTTGTTGAAAGAATTCGTTGATGTGTTCGCATGGACTTACGAAGACCTCAAGACATATGACACGTCCGTCATTGAACACAAGATCTCACTAAAGGAAGAGGCTAAGCCATTTAGGCAGAAGCTAAGACAGATAAATCCCATGTTGCTGCCTGTTATGGAGAAAGAAGTAAAGAAGTTGTTGGAGGCCCAGATCATCGTCCCCCTGAGATATTACGAATGGGTGGCCAATTTGGTTCCGGTAATGAAGAAAAGTGGAGAGATCAGGCTTTGTGTCGACTTCAGGAACCTGAACAGGAGCTCAAAGAAAGACAATTATCCCATGCCCAACATGGAACACATATTGCAGAGGGTAACCGGTGCATCTAGGATCTCCATGATCGATGGTTTTTCTGGTTATAATCAGATATCGATCATGCCTGAGGACAGAGAAAAAACGGCCTTCACCACTCCTTGGGGCACATTCATGTATGCCAAAATGCCATTCGGACTGATGAATGCAAGAGCGACGTTTCAGCGAGCCATGGACATAGCCTTTATCGGGGAGAAAGACAAGTTTGTGGTAATATATCTGGACGACATAACAGTCTTCTCGAGGTCGGATAAAGAGCATTGTTGTCACCTAAGAAAAGTTTTCTCAAAATGTCGAAGGTTCGGCCTTTCTCTAATCCCCAAGAATTCTTTATTTGCTATGGAGGAGGGGAAGTTATTAGACCATATAGTATCAACAGAAGGAGTGAGGATTGATCCTAGCAGAGTGGAGGCAATTCGGACCCTGTCGCTTCCCAGATCAAAGAAGGAAATTCAGGCCTTTTTGGGGAAGATTAATTTTCTGAGGAGATTCGTTTCGAATTTCGCTGAGCTGGTGAAGCACATCACAGCCATGCTCAAGAAGGGAAGGGAAGTGAAATGGACCATCGAACCCAGGAAATCTTTTGACCAAATAAAAAGAGCATTGACTGAGGCACATGTGCTAATCAATCCTGACTATTCCAAAGACTTCCTAATCTTCTCTTTCGCTTCTTTTGATATAGTAGCAGTGGTCTTGCTGCAGAGAAATGAGGAAGGGCGAGAGCTGCCTATCGCCTTCTTCAGCAAGGCATTAAGAGATGTAGAGGTTAGGTATGAAATCATGGAAAAACATGCCTATGACTTAGTGAAAGCTCTCAAGGCTTTCAGAGTCTATGTCTTGCACTCAAAGGTGACCGCTTATGTTCCTTCGACCTCTGTGAAGGACATCCTGGTACAACCCGACATAGACGGGAGGAGAAGTAAATGGATAGCCAAGATCCTGGAGTTTGACTTGGAAATAAGGCCTACCAAATTGATCAAAGGTCAAGGCTTAGCCAAGCTGCTGGCTGAAGCCAATTTCCAAGCTTTGGGGGTTTCATGAATGAATGCTTAGGAATTCAGTGGGGTCAGTTGTCTGAAATAGACCCTCAAAGAGAGCCCCCATTGGCTCGATGTCCTTGGTATAGGGATGTCATATATTTTTTGCAGGAGTTGCGGCCCCAAGATGGCCTGCAAAGGAACAAAACGAGAGCTCTGAAGCTCCGGGCAGTCAGGTACTACCTTATTGATCAAATTTTATACTGGAAAGACCCCCTGGAGGTGCTTTTAAAATGCATGGATCCACAAGAGGCCAACAGGATCATGGTTGAATTTCACAGCGGCATGTGTGGAGGGCACCATTCCTGGAAGACTATGGCCCACAAAGTTCTCAGAGTTGGGTACTACTGGCCCACCTTGTTCGCTGATGTCCATAGAGGAGTTAGAGCCTGTACCACATGCCAAAGATTTTCAGGAAAGCAGCAGCTCAAGTCTCTGCCTTTACAGCCTGTAGTTGTTTCGGGACCTTTCCAGCAATGGGGCCTGGATTTTATTGGAGAAATACACCCTGCTTCCAGTGGGCAGCACAGATGGATCCTGACTGCCATGGATTTCTTTACTAAGTGGATTGAAGCCATCCCCACCAGGAGTGCTTCCCACAAGGTAATCATTGAATTCCTGGAAGACCTCATCACAAGATTCGGTTGCCCAAGGAAGATCGTTACAGATAATGCAACCTCATTCAAGGATGAACCGCTGGTTAAGTTCTATGAGCGATTCGGAATCAAGTTGATTCACTCCACTCCGTACTATCCCCAGGGAAATGGTTTAGCAGAATCCTCCAATAAAAGTCTCATAAGGATCATCAAAAGATTATTGGAGGACAACAAAAGGGCTTGGAATTCAAAGTTGAAATTCGCTCTATGGGTTGATCGGGTGACTACAAAGAGATCTATAGGCACCTCCCCTTTCCAGTTGGTATACGGAGCAAAAGCTGTCTTCCCTTCTCAGCTGGCCATTCCCGTAGCGAAATTCTTCTGGGATTATCAAGAAGAGCCTAATGACATGGTCAGAAGGATTCATCAACTCATAGAAGTCCAGCAGGTCAGAGAGCAGGTGATGATCATAGTTCAGGACCATCAGCAGAGGATCAAGCAGGTTTTTGATAAGAAAGCCAACAAAGAGGAGTTCCAAATAGGAGACCTGGTACTGAAATGGGACGCTCCTAAGCAAGATAAGGGCAAACACGGAAAATTTGAAGCCCTGTGGATCGGGCCTTTCAAAATCTCTGAAGTCTTCTCAAATAACACATATTGGCTACAAGATTTGGAAGGCGAAGAAGTTTTCAGCAGCCCAGTAAATGGGCATTTTCTTAAAAAAAATTTTGTTTGAGCCTTCAGTGACTCCTATGTTTTGTAAATATTTTCCTTTTTGTTCTTTGCTTTTACTTTTATTGTATCGGCTTAGTAAATGACTCCATAGCCCAATAGCAAGGCATTGAAGTTGCAGAAAGAAGTTCTTAGAGCATCGCAGGGACGACTCTATCCCCCATGGAGCCTAATGTTAGCGACATTCCTTGTCTCGGGCCTAAGAGTATTCAGATCTACAAGTGGCGCGAAAAACGTCTGAGCGCAGCACATGGAAGAAGTCCTTTTTGGACTCAAAATCAAGCGAGCGGGCATTTCATTCTTCAGTGACAGAGCAGAACAGCGGTTAGTGTGAAATCACAGATTAATCGAGTCGCGATCAGTATAAGCACAGCAGTTATTTCTCGAACTCGGGATTCGTGAGTTCGAAGGGCGGACCATGTCTTTTGGTTGCGCGAGATTGCGAGTTACGAAAAGTGCCCGGAGGGGGTCAACCTTCGCTGACCATCACGTCTCGGGACTTCGCGAGGGGAGGATGCCAAATTTCGATGCTCCAACTCGTGAAGCCACGAGTTGCGAGAGGCGTTAGTACTTGGGCCCTAGCCGACAGTTACATGTAAAGAGTGCTGACCAGGAAAGGATCACGGTTCGTACTGCCATCTCGGGGAGCGAGAGTTTGAAAAGGGAAGCCAAGGGTCTTCGACCCACGAACTCGCGAATCGCGAAGTGAAAAGAGCTTAAAACTGATGGGACCCACAGCAGCGTCGGGTGAATTTTGGACCATCTGATTTCAAGGACGCATGGCGCTCAATTGAGCCGCCTCGACGTATCACCCATCGCAGCTCCAAAATGCAAGGAACAGCTCCATCATTCCCCGATGCGCGAAATGACGAGAGCGTCCAGGACCTGGGGCCCACAGCATGGTCGGGAGAGTTCAGAATCGTCGGATTCAGAGGGGCGCGTGGTGCCAGATTAAGTCGTCTCGGCATTTCGCTCATCGCGATTACAAGAAGCAAGGATTAACTCCTTCCATTTGCGAACGCCGAAAGTGCTTTGGGAATAAGCACGGGGTCACAGCCCATAGTCACTTGGAAAAGAAAGAACTGTGCTGAAAGGGGCCAAAGGCGCCGAGTCCATTCGCCGAAAGGATCATCTCAATCTCCAGGTACCATCTGATACGATCCCGCTCTCGGCCTTTGCTTGGAATAAATAAAGACGAGAAGGGGTGGGTGAAACCTCTTCTCATGCATTAAGTGTAAGGTATGGAAGGTCTGGCAAGCGGTCTGCTCGAGAGGGTCCTGTGTACCCAGTACTCCAAAGAAACCATACCAAGTCCTCGACTAGCCAGAGGAGTTCTGCACATGCTAAATCAACATTTACTGGCTCAATTACTCCCCCTGCAGGAGCCATGCGCAGTTAAGGAGGCGTCTGACAGAGAAAGTCCGTCTGATTTTGGCTGAAGGGACACCAAGCTTCAGATGACTGAACATGCCTCTGATAGGTGAATTTTGCTGAGTATATAGACTCAGTCTTTGTATTTTGTAATCTATCGATGGTAGAGCGAAGCTCCTGATTGTAAAGTTTTAGCACAAACTCTAGTTCTCTAGTTATGTATTGGTATGTAAGATTTCTTGTTCAATAACAGACAGTCTTCTCACTCCATCTGGTTTTCATCTTATGCTAAGAGAGTTCGTCGTCGACTGATTCGAACGAATTATGGCAATTATGTTATGATAAAGGATTTATTGTGGTGTTATTGTTTTCTCTCGTTTTCTGCATTTGAATGTAAGAAGATATTGTGTTTAGATGCTTTCCTCTACAGTCTGTTAGAGACCTGATGTTTACGATAGACCCTTGCATCTTTCTGATACAATTCTTCCCCCTACTCACCCTTACTACAACTTACTGTCTGAAGTTTATCTAAGACCTTGTTTGCCCATACATGCCCGGCCTAGTTTCTGAGATAGAGCCACATCGTCTTGAGTTAACCTCCATTTGATCACCCCATTAAACAAATCGTGACATAAACTGATGGGCGTTGGGCTCTGCTCTTGCTACAATCCAGGGGTGATTTCCGACGCTAACAGATGGTGAGCACAAAAAGGATGAAGATGCAGAGACATGGCTGTTGGACATGAAAAAGTATTTTAAATTACATAATTATTCTTCTCGTGCAGAAGTTAGAATTTCCATCTATCAACTCAAGGGAAAGGCATCCATGTGGTGGGATCATCTTGTGCAGGTGCAACACATTAAAGAGAAAAGTGTTACTTGGATGGAATTCAAAAAGTATTTTGAGAAGAAATACTTGACTAAGAGATAATATGACAAGAAAATGAAAGAGTTCTTTGAACTCAAGCTTGGGAGTATGACCATAGATGAATATGAAATAAGGTTTTTAGAACTGTTGAAGTATGTCTCTTTCATCAAGGATGAGACAGTTAAGATTCATGGGTATTTGAGTGGATTGCCATCATTCATCATTGACAAAATACAGTATGATGATCCCAAGACATTGGAAGAGACCATAAGGCGAGCTAAATTCCTATATGATCAGCAAAAAGAAAGGTCAACTTTCCAAAAAGATTGGGAAGACAAAAAGAAATTCAATATGGATAAGAGGAAGAAGGGAAATAAGCCACCATTCTTCAGAAATAATAATCAAGGACAGCCAAATCCTAGAGAACCAAGAACGATTGAGATAGGGGGTTAAAGGCCAAGGCATCCACCTATTCAATGTTGGGGTTGTAAAGGAGATCATATGTTCAGAGATTGTCCTCACAGAGGTGAAAAAGTGAGGATTGTTCACAATGTACAACAAGTTGAAATAGTGGAGGACACGGGAAAAAATGCACCAAGGATCTATGCAGCCTTGGAAAACAAGCAAGCATAGTATCAGTCACATATGATTGAAGTGGAAGGTATGATCAACAACCAAACCATTTCTATTTTAATTGATTCATGAGCTAGTCATAGTTATATAGATCCTAAGATGGTGGAAAGTTTGCATTTGCCAATAAGCAAGCATGGAAAATATTGGTTGGTGCAGCTGGCTACTGGAGCCAAAAGGAAAGTTAATGAGATGGTTAAGTCATGTCTTATGAACATGAATGGACTGAACACAAGGTCAGATTTGAACATCTTGCCTATAGGTTCCTATGACTATCTAATTGGGATGGATTGGTTGGACCAGCATCATGCTATCCTAGACTGTCATAGCAAGGCATTTACTTTCTTGGATGAGGAAGGGAACCTAAGGAGGGTGCAGGAAATTCCCAAGGTAGTAACCATCAAAGAAATTTCAGCATTGCAGCTGAAGAAATGTTACAGAAAAGGGTGTCCAATATTTGCAGCTCATATGGATGAGACACCTAAAGATAAGGTGCCAAATTTGGAAGATCGTGTAGTCCTGGAAGATTTTTAAGATGTGTTCAAGGAGGTACCAGGACTACCCCCAAAGAGAGATATTGATTTCTCTATAAATTTAATGCCTAAAGCAGCTCCAGTGTCAAAGACTCCTTACATAATGAATACGCCAGAGCTGAAGGAGTTACAAATGTAGCTTGAAGAACTTCAGAAGAAGCGGTATATACGCCCAAGTGTGTCACCTTGGGGTGCCCCAGTCTTGTTCGTGAAGAAGAAAGATGGGACATTAATATTGTGCATTGATTTCAGACAATTGAATAAAGTGACTATAAAGAACAAGTATCCTCTGCCAAGGATTGATGATCTCTTTGATCAATTGAAGGATGCAAAGATATTTTCAAAGATAGATCTCATGTCAGGATACCAAGAAGTAAGGATTAAAGAGGAAGATATCAGAAAGACCGCCTTCATGACAAGGTATGGTTATTATGAGTTCACAGTGGTGCCATTTGGGTTGTCAAATGCACCAATTGTTTTCATGTGCTTAATTAATGGTGTTTTCCGGGAATATTTAGACATGTTTGTCATTGTCTTTTTGGATGAAATTCTTATATATTCTAAGTTAGAAGAAGAGCATGAGCACCATTTGAGGATGGTGTTGCAAGTATTAAGGGAGAATCAGTTGTATGCCAAATTGTGCAAGTGCTCATTTTATCAGAAGCAAATTCATTATTTGGGACATATTATTTCAAAAGATGGGATAGCAGTGGATCCTGAGAAGATAGAAGCCATTAGAGAATGGTCAACGCCGAAGAATGTAACAGAGGTCAGATCATTCATGGGCCTTGCAGGCTACTATAGGAGATTTATTGAAGGATTATCAAAGATTGCACACCCAATCACTTCCTTGCAAAAGAAGGGTGTTAAGTTTCAATGGACATTAGATTGTGAAAAGAGTTTCCAACACTTGAAACAATTATTAACAAGTGCTCCAATACTAAGGATTGCAGACCCAAATGAAGACTTCATTGTATGCAAAGATGCATGTAAAGAAGGACTTGGTGGATTCCTCAGTCAAAATGGATTCGTTATATGTTATGAATCAAGGAAGTTGAAGGAGCATGAAAGACACTATGCCACTCATGATTTGGAGTTGGCAGCCATAGTGCATGCCTTGAGGAAATGGAGACACTACCTCATAGGGAAAAGGTTTGAGCTAAGAATAGACCATAATGGTCTGAAATATTTATTTGATCAGCCAACTCTAAATGTTAGGCAAAGCAGATGGCTAGAATTTCTAAGTAAATATGACTTTGATATAAAGCATATCAAGGGGAAAGAGAACAAGGTGATTGATGCACTCAATAGAAGAGTGCATGAATTGCATGCTATAGCCATTAGCATGTACCAATCAAATTTGAATCACAGAATTTTGGAGGTTGCAAATTTAGATTTGCAATACAAGGAATTAGTGGCAAAATTACAGCAATGTAATTTACAAAAGAAAATTGAAGAATACAAGCTAGATAATCATGAAATTCTCATGTACAGGGGCAGAATTTATGTACCAAATTCCCAGGAATTGAAAAATCTGATATTGGGATAAATGCATAATGTACCTTATGCTGGGCACCCAGGTTATCAGAAAACTATTGCAGCTGTCAAGAGCCAATATTGTTGTCCAGGCATGAAGAAAGAAGTTGCATATTTTTGTCAAATGTTTGGAATGTCAAAAGGTAAAAGCTGAGCATAGACACCCAGCTGATTTTATACAGCCATTACCCATTCCTGAGTGGAAATGGGAAGTTGTAACAATGGATTTCATCACCAAACTTCCCAGAACAAACAAGCAACATGATTCTATCTTGGTAGTGGTGGATAAGCTTACTAAAGCTGCCCATTTTATTCCAGTTAAGCTCACTCTCAAGGCATCCAACATTGTTGATGTTTATATGAAGGAAATTGCTTGATTACATGGCATACCCAAGACAATTGTGTTTGACAGTGATAAAAAATTTACTTCAAATTTTTGGAAGGGATTATTTAATGGTTTTGGAACAAATTTGAATTTTAGCACAGCTTATCATCCAGAATCAGATGGACAAACAGAGAGGGTGAATCGACTGATTGAGGATATGTTGAGGATGTATGTGATGGATAAACCATCAAAATGGGAAGACAGCCTACACTTGGTAGAGTTTGTTTATAACAATGGGTACCAAACATCTCTAAAGATGAACCCATTTGAGGTACTTTATGGCAGAAAGTGCAACACACCAATAAGTTGGGATAACCCAGCAGATAGAGCAGTGGTTGGGCCAGATTTACTCAGGGAAATGGAGGAGCAAATGTTGAAAATAAAACAAAATTTAAAGGTTGCCCAAGACAGGAAAAAAATATATGTTGATAAGGGCAAAACTCACAGGAAATTTAAAGTTGGGGACCATGTATTCTTGAAAGTGAAGGCCAACAGAAGTTCCCTGAAGTTGAGAAATTGTTCAAAGTTGGCAGCTCACTATTATGGGTCGTTTGAAATCCTAGAGAGGATTGGTCCAGTAGCTTATATGATTGCATTGCCTTATGTCTGTTCATAATGTATTCCATGTATCATTGCTCAAAAAATATATACCTGATGCTAATCATGTTATTGATTGGAATGTGATTCAGGTGGAGCAAGAAGGCACTTTTCAAGTGCATCCGGTACACATTCTGGACCGGAAAATCAAACAGCTTCGGAATCAAGCCATAGGGATTGTAAAGGTCCAATGGACCTTGTACGGTCCCGAGGATGCTACTTTGGAGCATGAGGATGAAATGCGGAAAGAATACCCGCATCTTTTTGAGTATTTTTGAAATTTTTGTTGGATATGTGTGTACTTAATGCACTGAGGACAGTGCATAAATAAGGGGAGGGGATTGTAATATCCCTAAGCTGAACCCAATTGTAAGTGTAAAATGAAAATGTACTTAATCTGGTGAGTTGTTTGATATAATTTTTGTATGCACCTTTCATGGCATAGTGCACGCACGTACTGCGCAGTAAAATGATGAAGTGTGCACATTCTAGGATACCGCACGTAACAACTTAAGTGTGCGTGATTTTGAGGCCAAGGAGCCTTTGTGTATAAATTGTGTTTTATAGGTTGGTGAGCCGATTTTATGATGATTAGGCCAGAGAGCCTAGATGTTAAAGGCAAGTGCGCCTATTTTTGTATATGTCTCATCATTAATATAAAATACATCGTTGTGCGCAGACCGACCACGATAAAAGAGTATGGGGGACTAAACTCCACTAGTTAGGGAAAGGGTAGGGGATAAAAGTTAAGGAAAAAGGGCTAAGCTAAGGAGCTTAAGCCAAAAAGGAATATTAAATTAATATTTCTTTAAGTATAAAGTATGGGTAATTATTTTATCCTAAGTTCCAAAGTTGGGGACAAGTGGGCCAAAGTAGCTCCCAACATGACAAGTGTCAAGTTGGGGACATGCATACATATTGTTTGAACTTAGTTCATTTCTCATCATTCATTCAGTCCATCACCATTCACACACTCATTGAGCTATCCTCCTTACATTCATGTCATTGTATCTGAACATGTATTCATAGCCATACTTGTTGTGTAGTTGGTTAGCTTGGGAGATGGACTGAAGAAGCGAGTTGTTAGGCCCGTGGGATATTGAAGAGGTGGGTTGTCAGTCCCATGAGAAATTTCTCTCTGGGTGAGAGAATGGCTAGAATTGATTTCTTGAATGTGCTAAATTGCAACTACAGTGCTCTAAGACTTCATGTCCGGCCTGTTGCTGAAGCCCGGAAAGGAAGTGGGGCAGTCGAAGTACTGTTGAGTAGAAAAGGGGCACACTTCCTTGGGTGGAACATGCATGTGGGGAATGAGGGACTGTAGGTTGTAAGTTTGAGTTGGCACTAGTGACGGAGTCTTTCCTGTTGTCTATGAACCATTAGCCTAGTTAGGAATCCCTTTACCCGGGTGGAGTTTAGTCCCAGCTCGGGGGTGACCCACTGCTGTGAGTGATGAATAGTGTGGAATAAGGTTGGGAGGTTCGTGGAAGGTATGCACGCAGTTGGTGATATTCTTACCAAGATAAGTGTCAATTGTGTGATAAAATTACATATTGCATTGTTATTTACGTGTGTATTTTTATGGGTTTATCTTATGTGTGGTTATAATTGTCTTTATATTTATGGGTATTGCTTGTATATGTTGCATGTATATGTTTACTGCTATTTGAGTATGAATCCGTGCATTTACGAAATGTATTTGTCTGTTTACGTTTTATATATAATGTTCCACAAGAGTTCTGTTTGTATATATTTTAATTGCATGCAGTTCGAAAAATTTATGTGTCATAGCTCAGTTGGGTGTTGGATATGTTACAGTATGTTCCGCAGAGAGAAGAAAAGCGCTCTCTAGAGTAGCATGGCCCCGGACTAGGTGGTCGAGGATGTTACAATTCATATAATCAACTACTAAGGGAAACAATGCCAATTGATTCTCTACACCAAGTGAAGTTTTTAGTTATAACATAATTCATCGATGAGTTCGCAACATTCTTCAAGGTATCAATATTCTCCAACAACACTTTGTTGTGTTCAACCATGCCTCTAACAAAATGTTACTACACATCAATAGGATTTGTCTTAAACTAGGTTCTTCACCAAAAATATTTGACTTGAGATATCACAACCTATCCTCACTACTTTATGAACAAAACCAATGCCTGAACATAATCTTTACAACCATACAATGTCCTTACTTCCATGAGTGGCTACCATGTACTCAACTTCTATGCTGACAATGCAACTATGTTCTATCACTTTCTCATCCAAATAATAGCTCCACCAAATAAGTTAAAAACATAACCACTTGTAGATCTTATGGGATCAAGGCCTCTAGTCCAGTCTACATCGAAAAAACCATGTGTATCTATCTCTTTATGAGTTCCAGGATTTTCTTAGTAGCATATTCCATAACTTGGAGTGCCATGTAAATACATAAAGACCCTCTTTACCATTTATTTAGTTCCTTCCATGGTTTTCACATATACTGGCTCAAAACTCCCACTACATAGACAATGTTTGGTCTACTACATAACATACTACATCAAAGTTCCAACAACACTTGCATAGGGAATATAGGACATGTCCCCTACCTCTTAGTGTGTCTTGGGACAAACATAGTTGCCTAATTGATGAGAACACTATAGAGTTTTTTTATTTTTTAGAGGTTGTATCTAATGGATGTTTTTACCCTTGTTTCAAAAAGTGGTGCTACCGGTAACACCTTTTTTTCTTGAGGTAGTTTTTTGACATTTTGAAGCTTCTTAGTTATAAAGTATCAACATTTTTTTTTCAAATGTTTTTTTTTTATATTCTTTTTAAATATATTATATTTTAAGGGTGTTTTTTCTTGCTTTTGAATTTTTTTCAATGTTTTTTAAAAAGTTTCAAACCTAAAATTTGGATTTTGTTAACATTATTAAAAATGTTGTCATTTATTTTTCAAAGTTTTGATTTTCATCTAATTATATATTATTAATTAATATAGGATGTCACACATTTTAAATGCAATGTAAAATGTTGTTTTTTAACACGTTTTTTAACTTTACTTCAATGCATAGCCAATAATTATAGTTGATGTTAAATAACAATACTTTTAAACTCTAAGCAAATAAATATACACTTTAAAGTTAGTTATAATGAAAAAAATACATTTTCCAAGTTTTTTGGTTTAAAATGATATGTCAAAGAAAACATTTTTATGGTCGAAACTGACAAAAAAAATTACATAATTTTATAGGTTTCATGTATAAAATTGACAATATTTAATGTTATTTTCCCTAAAGTAATGGTTCAATAAAGTCCAAAAAGTAAACCATATATATATAATGAGCTTCCATTAATTGTTGGCTATAAAAGTCAAATATATGTAATTTATTATTCTATTAATAAGAGAATTGAGCTTTTATGATGATGATGATGAACGTCCACTGAGACCAATTGGTCTATCGAACCTTAAGAAGGTAAGAGATTACTTCAAATTCTTTAAAATTGGATTTCGATGTTAAAAAGGAATTGAGAGAAGTGTTCCAAGATCACCATAGTTTTGATTACTTAGGAGGTTAGGAAGGTCAGTAATGTGGAAAATATTTTTAAATTGGTATCTAATATGGGTATAGGTAGGGAAATCCAAGAGGAAGTGTTTTTCATCTTCTACCCACTTAGTATCACAAAGGGGACATATTCTCTCATCCCATGGTGTTTTGGGAGTTGTTTGATGCCCAGTTTCACTATGTAGCTCATGAGAGTTTGTTATTTTTTTAGCAATGTTTATTTTCTTCTTTGCACTTTTCAAAACTGAGAGGCAATTTTGATCTTCTAAATTAGAGTTGACCACCTCCTTGTAGTATCTTAATTTCCTTTTATCTGTTAATTCTTTATCACACCACGTATTCTCCTTAAATTTAGAAGTGATAATATTTGTAATATTATTGATATTTTGCATGATGGATTCTTCTTGTACTCCCCAATGATTTAGCCAAGATTTGGCATCTTTATGCCATCCCCACTTGAGTCATTGGTGGTTTTGGCTAGAGTTTGAAGAAGTTTTTGGGAACATCTTGTCATCCATGTTTGTTATCTTGTTCTTGTACGTTAGGTATCTAATCATAGCAATGCTCTCAATGGGGGAAAGGCTTGCTTCTATGAGGAGGATAGGATAGGGTGTATGGCCCTTAGTTTTGAGATTATAAGTAATAAAATTATTTTGGACCTGTTCTATCTTTTTCTAGGATTCTCGAGATATATTGCAACCCCAAACTTCACATCCATATAAGATAACTAGAGTAACGAAAGTGTGAAAGATGATTTTTTTTATTTATTCCAAAGCTAAAGGTTTGTTGATTTACAATTGTTTTTTAACCCATAATAAGCTTTCCACCCTCCATTTATCCTTTTTTTAACATTATAGTTCTAATTGAGCTTGTGGTGGATATTGATTCCAAGATACTTGTATGAAGGAAATTCCCCCAAGCTATTCTTGTCATAAACAAAAGTATCGTAGGTGATCCTTTTGGATTTAATTATCATGACCTTTGCTTTGTTAGTGTTCACAGTCATGCCCATGCTAGAGAAAACTTTATTGAGGGTTATGAGTTGTTTACCTTGGTCATAGGGAGTCTTTTGCATAAGAACAAAATCATCAACATAAAGAAGGAGGAATATTACTATACTATCAAGAGTCGGGCCAACACAACCTGCATCCTTCAAAAAATCTTCTAATTTATCAATATAGATGTTGAAAAGGGTAGGGGATAGAGAACAACCTTGCTTGACTCCTATATTACAATTAATTTCTTTCGACCATCCCTCAATGTTCCTAAACTTGGAAATAACTTCCGCATATAGCCTTACTGCAACAACTCTTAACTTGAAATGGACTTTAATCTCTTTTAACATATTCCAGAGGTTAGTTGTGGGCACAATGTCAAAAGATTTTATAAAATCAATGAAACAAAAAAGGAGATCATTTTTGTCATTACAACACTCCTCTGCAATGATCCTAAATGTAACAAGGTGGTACATAGTGGAATGGTAGCCTCTAAACCCATTATGGCCTCTAGCTCTTTTTCCATAGCTTTCTAGCCATGTGTTGATCTTCATTTTCAAAATACTTCAGTATATCTTAGCTAAAATGGTACTAATCATAATGGTCCTATAATTAGAGGGATTGTTTTTATTTCCGCTTTTAAAAATAGGTATAATGAGGCTTTGAATCCAAGGTTTTGGAAGCCTTGTTGGATACCTAAATTGAAGATCTTATGTATGTGATGGATGAGGATGGGTCCTCCAATTTTAATATTTCAGCTTGGCAACCTTCGATGTCCTTAGCTTTTCCTTTTGAGAGCCACTTAACCCCAAACTTAATGTCTTCCATAGAAAACACTTCATCATTTATAGAGTTGTTTGGCATGTTCTCCATGACGTTAGGGGATTCATACAGATTTTTAAGGTAGAAATTCCAGTCCTTCAAGGGAGCCTTATTATTTTCTTTAGTTTTACGAGTTATAATTTTCCTCCAGAATTTATTAGGATCTATCTTAAATAGGTGCAAAAGCTTCTCTTGATTTCTATTTATATACTTTTTTTTTTGTTTAATTAAGGTTTTGTATTTATTTATCTTATCTGATTTTAAAGATACATTGGAAGCATCCCTAATGAATTTTCTAGCAATTTTGCATTCATTGTTGTACCAAGGGTTAGTTGTATTTTTTTTTTCTTTTTATGTAGTACCTCAATAGAAAAATTGTTAATTGAAGTAGAGAGGGTTGTTGTAAAATTCTGATAGTCAACTTCAATATTGTTCTGATATGATATTAGTTTTAAAGCATTGCTCAAGTCTTTTAGGAAGAGATCGACTTTTTGTTCGTCAAAAAGTAAGTACCTTCGGTTGTCAGAGTGCTCCTCTACAGAGCTTTTGTGCATGGCAAAGTTAAGAGTTAGGGTTAAAGGTATATGATCAGAGTCAGGTTTGTGGTCTTCTAAAAGATCAAATTTTACTAATTGGTTGTATATGGGGATATATGATATTACATAATCAACAAAATTGCTACCCAGCCCATGGATACAAGTCACCATGTTAGAATTTGGCCACTTCTTTAAACCATTCCAAATTATTAAATCTTGAGAGCTATAGATTTTGATTAACTCAGTGCCAAACAAATTCTCGATCAGGTATTCAGAGTTTCTTTTGTAACTATTAACTAAGTCAAGGTGGATTAGGGTTGGAGTCATTACTTAAAATAATATCTTGATTGGTTGTAGTTCTAGCATTAAAGTCTCCTAATAGGACACTACCTTCATTTTTCATATTGTAAATATCTTTCTCTAAGATTTTGTAGGGGTAGTTCTTATCTAGATTGTTTTTTGTATAGAAATTAGAGTTAATAGGTGTGAAATAACATTTTCTATATAAATCTTCTTAGCGTTAATATCAGATATCTCCATCCATATGTACTGATTGAGAGGATATTTCTTATGAATTCGGATATGAGGAGAAATGTTTGTTTTTATGCAACATGTTATGCCTCCAATCCCTCTGCGAGAGGACTTCTTGCTCCATGTGGACCATAAAACAAATCCTTCGATATTAGGGACCTTACATTCTTCATGCTCCCAAGTTTCAACCAAGAGAATAATGTC
>ML821091.1:0-49785 GCA_009831015.1 Picea engelmannii | reverse complement strand
CTTCTTCTCTCTCTTGAGACCATCCAAATATAATCCACATTCCAAAAAAAAAATAACCTCCTCTACAATACTAGGAGTGGGAGGTGGACTTGACGAGCACCCTGAACTGGACCAAAAACCCTCCCATAAGGAAAGGAAACCCTTTCATTCCCTCGCACAAAAACAAGCAAACTTAGAGGTTTGCAGTAGAAAACAACAATATCTTATTGGGTCCCTTAGAGAAATTTCCCCTTCGACCCCATCTCTCTAAATTGTAGGGGATTGGCCAATCCCTCAAGAAAATTGGTTATAAAAAGGTTGGTGGACCTGCACCAACCCACTATAATTTTACTTTATGAAACTATGTAAGAAGGAGGAAAAGCCATCAACACTCTTTCCCCCTTTCTAAAGCTTCCTTCAATCTAGCCAACACTTGGGCTTAGAGATCGATTATGGGGGTAGTGCTCTTCTCTTTAGAACTTGACATGGAATTGCATATTCTAAACTTCTATGGTCCTTACTCAAGAGACCATGAACAGTTTTGTGCAAATTCCCTTCAACTCCCGCTTCTGAAATTAGGTCATACTATAATTGGGGGTGATTTAAATTTCACACTTGAAGCTAGCAAAATTTGGGGGCCCTCGGCTCAGATGGATGGCGTCGCAGATTTTCTTATCTCTGCCTTGGAGGAAGCAATATTCTTGGATCTTCCCCCCCCTAATATCTTTCCAACGTGGCAAAACATGAGAGTGGAAGAGCCCCGCATATCCAAAATACTTGATCGTTTCGTGATCTCTAAGTCTCTTCTTGACCCTCCCTTCCGGCTACGATAATGGGTTTCCTCTGGGGGATATTTGGACTATTGTCTCATTCCTTTTTAACTACATCCATCCTCCTCTAAACCTCCCACCCCATTTAAACGGAACTCCACTTGGCTCAAGGATCCCTCTTTTTTTACTCTCCTAAAATATTCTTGGATTCCCTACAACTCAGCACAACATGAATCCCCCCCTCTATAGTTTCTAGAAAACTTAAAAAAGATAAAAAAGACTCCACAATCTTGGGGAAAAGAAAAACAAAGGAAAGATTTTGAATCCATCCTTGAGCTAGAAAGGAAAATTCAAGACTGGCATGACTTTGAAATAGGCTCTCAAATATCAACGGAGCAGAGGGATGATCTCAAACTACTTAAACAGGCCCGTGGGGAAAACGTCCTAGATAGGAAGAAGGAATGGAGACTCAAATGCAGAGCCCTCTGGCTCCAGACAGGGGATGACAACACAAAATTCTTTCACAACTTTTTAAACTAGAGTAAATTTATAAACATGATTTAGTCCATCGACAAACAAAATGATTCCCTAACAACCTCTTTTCATGACCTTGCAGTCACTGGGACTCAACACTTCAAATCCCTTTTCAAAGAGGAGAATCGGGACATAATTGATGTTTTTCTACATGTTTCATATCTCTTTCTGATCTTTGTTGACTAGGAAGGAAATGGCCAACTAATGGTTGAAATAACTATTGATGAACTCCTAGCAACCCTTCAAACCTTTCTGAAGGATAAAATCCCAGGGCCTGATGTCCTTCCAACAGAATTCTACCTAAAATGATTTGATTTCATAAGCCAATATCTACTAGGAGTGGTTGAGTACTTGAGGTCTATAGGTCATATCCTTTCTGCCTTCAATTCAACCTTCATCACTCTGACAATGAAGGTATACAACCCTAGATCCTTTGATCAATTCTGGTCTATTTCTCTCTACAACAAATCTATAAGATTGTCACAAAGCTCATCGCCCTAAAACTGTTGGATTTCCTATCAAACAATATCTCCTAAGAACAATTCGAATTTATAAGAGGTTGTCAAATCCATGAAGACATTCGCATCACCCATGAGGGTTTACATTCCCTCCACACAGTCAAGCAGAATGTAGTCACCCTTAAAGTTGATCTTTCAAAAGCCTTTGATAGGGTCAACTAGTTGTACATCGGATTTCTCCTCATTCAAGTGGGTTTCAACATCCCCTTTGTCTCCTAGATTATAAATTGCATCAACACCTCCTCTTTCGCCATCCTCATAAATGGCTCAGCAACCCTCTTCTTCAAGCATAAAAGGGGAATCCACCAGGGTTGTCCTCTCTCACCCCTTCTCTTCCTCCTAGTAGGAGAAGGCCTCAGTAGAATGACTCATAAGGTGGTAGAATCAAGAAATATCAAAGGCATTTGGTAAGCCATCACTTATCACTTACACATATTCTCTTTGTAGTTGACATTCTCATTTTATGTAAAGGAATTTTGAGGTTTATACTGCATCTTCAATCTCTTTTTGATCTTTTTTGCAAAGCTAATGGGTTGCAAATCAACGAGGATAAATCCTCTTTCTTCTCTTGGGGAATGCCAGATGATCATCAACAGCGGGCCACATAGATCCTAGGCATACCCCACCAGATACAGGACTCGGGATTCAAATACTCGGGCTTTCAACTAAAAGCAAATGGCTATGTCAAAAGAAATTATTGGCTCTAGCTAGTGACAAAACTAGAGAAAAAATAAACTCCTAGTGTAATAGGTGGCTCTCCAAGGAAAACCAATTGGTTTTATTGAAGTAAGTTCCTGAAGCCATCCCAATTTATTGGATCAGTCTCACTTGGGTACCCAAAGGTATCCTCAACAAATCTGGCAACTCTCTTTCAGATTCCTCTAGTCAAGATCCAACTCCCAAAATTCAATTGCACTTTCTCCTTGGAAAAATATTTACACTCCAAAGGAGCTGGGGGGTTGGGGCCTAAAAAACATTCATATATTTTCACAGGCTGCCAAAAATGTGTGGAGCTTGATTCAAGGAAATGGTCTCTGACCCCATGTGCTCTAGGAAAAATACTTCTCAAGAGAGTCTCTAATTGATTGGATCAGGAATCTAAATAAAAGCTTTCAAAATGGCTCTATTGTGTGGAAAGCAGTTCTAAAGGCCTTCTCCCTAATTGATAAGTTTCTTATTTGGAAGGTAGGAAATGGTCAAATACTACTCATCAGAAAGGACCCATTGATAGGTTGTTAAAACACACACCTTCTTCCTAACCAACTCATTAATGAATTGAATAATCAAGGTTTCTTCAATCTAAATTAGATTTGGGTTGGAAGGTGGTTGGAGGTCTAAGACCTAGGTTTGGTTGGTGATTTTGCACTTCAGTGGAAAACATATATTGAGACTCTCCATCACTCTATGGTCCATATATCTTACCAAGATGACCAACTCATCTGGTCCCCAAACTCGACCGGAGTCTATAGACCAAAATGGGGTTTCAAGGCTCTGACCCTGGACTACAGAGAGATGCCTCCTAGTGTGGTAAATCCCTTTGGAAGCTCAAATGTCCAACAAAGTAAAAACTATTCATGTGGCTTCTCCTTCAAAACAAATCTCCCACTTGGGACAGGCTTCAGAGGAGAAACTTTATTGGGCCTGGTCATTGCAGCCTCTGTACATCGGACAATGATTCCAATCAACACCTATTCATGGATTGTCCCTACACAAAAGAGGTCTGGAACGAATTCAAACATACCCTAGGACAAGCCTGCACTTTATCTGGAGATTCTATTGAAGAAGGTCTGAAAATTTGGCTGTCCTCCCTAACGGTCTTTGACTTCAAAGCCCCCTCTCTTATTTCCTCTTGGGGTATATGGCTTGCCCGAAACCACTCTCTATTTGAAGACAACCTTCCTCCCCTTCCCATTACACTTCTCAAAGTTTGGTAATTCTTTCCTCCTTTCCCCAATATCCCACCCCTCTTTTGAACAATACTTGACCAACCATTCCCATTAAGGAAGACCTCCCATGGGATTTTTTCGATGGTGCCACCCAAGGACATCCCACAATCAAAGGTGCGGTAGGCATAATCTTCACGATTGAGTCTACCTATTACTCCTTTGCAGCCTAGGATCTTCCAAAGAAAAGTACAATGAACTTATGGCCTTGAAACTCACCCTTCTTCGGGCAAAAAAAAAGGCATAAATCAATTGCATATATATGGAGATTCACAACTTGTTAAAAATTGGATGACTAGACAAAAAACATTGCACAACTACATGCTATGGCCTATATACTTTGACATTATGTGGGTCACGAGTTCCTTTTCTCACATCGATTATTCTCATGTATATAGACAACATAACCAGGAAGATGACAGGCTCTCAAAAGTTGGAGTGGAGATGGCTTGGGGAATCTGGAAGATTTGGGAAAAAAGCCTAGACCTTGTCCGAGAATATTTTCACAACCCTGGGTTCCAAATATGATTAGCACCTCATATTTAATTTATCTCTGATTTTTTATTATGTAATGACTATAATTATTCCCTATAAATGATCAACAACTAATTAGATAGAAAACACATACTTCTATTTTTTTATTCCTCTCCTACATAAAACTTTCCTATATGAACGAAACTACTTTAGTAATTATAAAAGAAATTGGTCTTCTCATACTAGATTTTTGATGATAGCTTCCCATTTTTTATCCTCTTTTGATGCTTAGTGCATCCTTTTCCACCGCACAAGAGCCTCTTGAATGCCTCTTGGCATCTACAAAAGTAATTTTGTTTCACATGTAATAAAATTATAGGTTTTTTTCATTGAAAAAAAAATCAATAAAATAAAATATGACAAATTAAAAAACTTTAAAATATAATGACAATAAAATACAATAAAGTAATAAGTTCACACATGTGAGAGATTACAAAAATTACTAATTAGAATCAATAAAATATGATAAATTAAAAAAAGCCAAAAATATAATAAAAATAATAAGTCCATGTGGGAGATGGTCAAAATTTGATGAAAGAAATAAAATACAATTACTTAGAAGTGATAAAATAAATAAAAATAATAAGTTCAAACATATAAAAGACTATGTCAAAATTTGATTAATAATTGAAGAATTAAAATAAAATAATTAAAAAACCCAAAAATATAATAAAAATAATAACTCCATACATGTGGGAGATGGTCAAAATTTGACTAATAATGAAAGAAATAAAATAGAATTACTTAGAAGTGATAAAATAAATAAAAATAATAAGTTCAAACATATAAAAGACTATGTCAAAATTTGATTAATAATTGAAGAATTAAAATATAATAATTAAAAAACCCAAAAATATAATAAAAATAATAAGTCCAGACATGTGGGAGATGGTCAAAATTTGACTAATAATGAAAGAAATAAAATACAAGAAGTGATAAAATAAATAAAAATAATAAGTTCAAACATATAAAAGACTATGTCAAAATTTGATTAATAATTGAAGAATTAAAATAAAATAAATTAAGTGTGATAAAATAATGTGATAAGGGTATAATGCATCCTTAATAATAATAAATAAAATAGTGTAAATTATAATGTAAAAATAAAGAATAATAAATGGATGAGACACCTTCCACGTGGTGGGGAGAGGACGTTGGCAAACACTATACGATATGAATACAGGTTTAAGGGGTGGTGTAGGGTGAGTACATAGACACTTTATTACTCATTCATGTCATCTAGAGGAAGACAATATGACCATTGTCTTGATGATCACAAGTTCATGGAGCAAACCGATATTATGATGGGAGTTGGGGTATTTAGTTCTAATGCCAGCACCGAGAGGTTCCATATAGGGCTCCATATAGTAAGAAATGAGAATCCATGTAATATAATTGGTCAGGTCTTTACAATCTTACATTAGCAAGTGGAAACTGGTAATGGTAGTCAATATACTTTTTTTTTCCACGAGAAATTAACTTGATTTATATTAGAGATATAAATCATTTACATCACTGTCCAAACTGGCACTAGCAGCCATTACATTTCGTCCCGGAGACCCAGCCGGAATTGAACTCAAGACCTCCTCCCAACATGGAGAAAGGTCTTTACCAACCGCGCTGTCTTTACTTGATAAATCTTTCACTTTAATTGATTCAAGTGATTATTTTAAAATGTTAAAATGTTTATAGTGTATGGTTTTAATTGGTTGTTGGTCAGTGATCTATGGTTGTAATTGGTGGCTAGTTTATCTGGGTCAATGGATTCCACATTGGTAAGTCCTATAGATTTCCCTTTCATTTATTTTACTTTGTTGTGGTTTTGCTTGAGGGTGGGAGGTTGGGTATTCCCTTTCTGTGCAATTTTTGTAAGTTCTATTGAGTTATCAGGGAAGGTCTCTTTTTTGGGTACTAGGTTTTGTTCCTCCCCGAGGTGGGGGGGGTTTTATGGTTATCTCTCGGGGCTCTCCCATCTTATCTAAGCATGAAGCGGGGAATGGAGATTAGGGGAATTGATAATAGCTTCGACTTTGCCAAGCCCAACACCAAAGGTAAAAGGAAAATCAATGGCAATGTTGGCAGGCCAAACAAACAACAAAACCACATGACCAGGGCAAAGCAAGAAGCCTACAAAGTCGAGAATTTCTACCATTCTAAATTCTCTTATGCAAATAAGAAGGAAATAAATAATCTAGAAGAGCTCATCAACCGGAATCAAAATTCCATAACCAAAGAAGACATTGAAGAAGAGTTTACAATATGGGTGGAATATCCTAGGTTTTCAAGAATCGGAGATACCAAACTATTCAGAACTACAGATCTGCTCTAGGTTAAAAAAGCTCTAAAAACACAAGTCATTGAGGATAGGGGCACACCATAACAACACATTTTGATGAAGCTAGAATACTTTAAAAAGAGGTTTGAACTTCTCGATAAGAACTTTGAAGCAAGGGACAATTGGAATGGAAAGGGAGGACACTATAGGTCAACGTGATGCTGGAGGAAACTCCTCAAATCCTAGTGAGGTTGGAGTGCAAATAGACCTAAAAGACAACCACCAAAACCAAGCAACTCCAATGGCAAATCCCCAAGGCCTGGGTAACTCTACACTGATATATGGTAGAAATTACAAGTAGTTTGTCTTTAAATGTCTTTAATATATAATTAGTCTACATCATATTAAGCATTTTGTATAGACAACTATTTAGCATTAGAACAAGTTCATAAACAAGCACTAAAAATGAAAAACAATTTGATGAAATATTTTGCAACACCTTGAGGTCTAGTTTCCTTACTACATAGTATTTAGATTATATTTTCATATATATAATATTAATATTAATGTAAAAAATAATATAATAATAATAATAAAATGGATTATAAAAAATACAAATAATAAAACTAAATACATTAAAAATTAAAATTAAAAAATAATAATAATATACATTAAATTAAAATTAAAAAATCAATAGTATAGAGCTATTAAAACATAAAAGTGGGAAACTTGAGTGTTTAGATTAGAAATACTTATGCCTAATACTAATATTAATGTAGAAGTTAATTTAATAATACTAATAAAATGAATAATAAAAAATAAAAATAAAAAATTATATAGTTTATAAATTAAAATTAAAATTAAAATTAAAATGAAATAACTTAATTGAATAATACTAATAAATTGAATTATAAAAAATTAAGAATAATAAAATTATATAATTTATAAATTTAAATTTAAATAATAATTTAAGAAATCAAAAGTATAAAGACATAAAAGTGTGAATTCTTTACCAAAGAGAGAATTTTTAGATATTGAATAGAAATGAGTACAATAAAGTTCAAGAAAGGGTTTATACGGATAAATCTAGGATAAGTTAGGATGATTCAAACATTATCCTACATTTACTCTTATAATCCTTTTCTTTCTTTTTATTAAATTTTTTTTGTTATCAAAAAATTATACTTTAAATGTTTTAATTAGTTTTATATTTTTTATCATTATTTAATTTCAATTTTGTGTATCATTATTAATTTCAATTTTGTATATCGTGAGGCCTACTTTCTTCAATGATATTGTGATATTAATAAAAGTTTGTTTTTAAAAAATTATAAAACAAAAATAATAAAAACATTTATAATTATAAATGAGAGATAAAGGTAAAATTCAATAAGGATAATAAAATACCGTAATTCGAAAGTAAGAAATAAAAAGTATAGAGCAACATTAAAGGCATGATCCTTTAGAAAAGAGGGAATTTTTGGATATGGAATAGAAATGATTGCAATAAGGTTCAAGGAAAAAGTTTATTAGGATAAATTCAAGATAATAAGTGGCGAAGATTCAAACATTATTGACAGATTTTGTATTTCTATTTAATATTTAAAAATAAATAAAATTAGTTTATGTAAATGATTTTTAATTTTATGTCTTAATTCTTTTTATATTTTTATTTTTATTATCATTATTAAATTTTAATATTGTTTGTTATTTATGATTAATATAGATTCATTTTAATCTTGGATTTATCAAGCTTTTAGACGGATCTAATTTTTTGAGGTGAAAACTTTTTTTAGAGTGCAAAACTTGAGAAAAGGTTAAAGGTTTACACCTCTAGAGATTTGATCATTTTGAGTCCTTAATAGATCTGGGGTTAAGATGGATCTATGATGGTGGTATTATATACATGTTTTGATTATTGTGTCTATTGATTAATTGAGCCTACTTATTGTTTATATGTGTTTATTTATTTATATATATTTTAATGTTTTTTGTTATTTTATTATTAATTTATTATTTTGTGGATTTTTTACTATTATTTTAATGTGTTATGTTACATGGACATCTCTCCCATACTGAGCTCTAGAGCTCCTTTCAGTGAAATAATAATCTAATTTTAAGGTTACAACTAAGCCATACACTAAATTGGTGTATAAGACTCCCTTGTTTGTGGGACAAGGGACCTTCTCCGCCTAACGATTTTACTGCTAAAATCTATGAAGGTATACAAACCCTACCCCCTCTTACTCCTTCTGGATTTGGACTTGTGACCTCTTAAGAAGAAACGCATGTTCTTAACCAGTTTTAATTTCATAATTCATCTTTTATCATTTATTTCTATACTGTAATTTGTTATATTTATTTTTTATATGTGTTTCCTCCTTTGAGGTTAGAGGTTCAAATCTAGAGGAGGGTAGGGTATGTATACCCACATACTTTACTACTCAAATCGGGTATGTATACCTCTGTAGACTTTAGCAGTCAAATCGGGTATGTATACCTCTATAGACTTTAGTAGTCAAATCACTCGCGGAGGGGTCCCTTATCCCACAAACAAGAGGATCTCATACACCAATTTAGTTTGCCCCACAAATAATAGGGTCTCATACACCAATTTGGTGTCTGGCTTGACCGTGACTTTAAAAATAGATTATTATTATTATTATTATTATTATTATGTTATTGTATTCCTTATAGTTTTATCATTTCTAATTTATTTTTTATTATTAATCCAAGTTTTTACATAATCTATTATATGTTTGATATTATTATTTTTATTATTTCTCTTATTTCATAACCTCTTCTTTATCATGTATTTTAATTTATCATTTTTTTTTTCTGAAGAAAAAAACGTAAATTTTATTTCATCCATCAAAGAAAAGAAATTTACATTCTACAGATACATGTCCAACTTGTATGAGTTCAAGAGAGGAAAACTAAACCAAAGACTTAAGTCTTCGCCAGATACAAAGAGAGGAAACATCCTCTATAGTTATCATAATATACTAAAATACATCAAAAATTTCCCATTTGTGAAACAAAAGTCTACTAAAAGTATCATCTGGCTGCAGCCTCTATAGGACTGTAGAGTAACCAGTCCCTATAGAGAGAACAAAAAATAAAAAACTGGGAAAGGACTATAGCCTCTCATGGAGCTCTTCCAAGACATGATAGAGCAGAAAAAAACAAGAGACATCCACCCCCTGTGATCCAACAATGACAAACCAAAACTATGCCAAACTTAAACAACAACATCCTTGTGGCCCATAGAGTCCAAAAAGACATGTGCATACAAAAAAATTATGAACCATCCTTGTCTTCCCTGATCATCTATGTCCCAGCAGCCATCTGCAAACCTTCTTTAGAGAGAGAGTCTGCATCTTGGTTGTGTTTCCTATAAACATGACGAATAGAGAAGTTGTCAAAAGAGGCCAAAATTCTGAAGACTTCCTCAAGCAAGGGAAACAATATGATGTTGTGGCATCTCTGAGATTTGTGGATCCAGTTAATAACCATTAATGAATCACCAAATAACATAATAGTGTGTACATATTTTTCCAAGGAAAAAAGCAACAGTAGTTTGAGAGATACAAGTTCTGCAAAATTGTTTGTACCAAGGCCTAGCCCCATTTTGAGTCTGAAAAAATGAGTGTTTGTAAGAAACAAAACTGCTCCTCCACCACAATATGTGTTATTTTCTTGTGAGGCTCCATCAAAAAAGGCTTAGGTCCTGTTTGAATCAACTGAAACTCCATGTAGCAATCTCCCTCCTCTGTCTTCCTTTTCTTGAGGGAAATGCTCTAGAATGCTCAGTCCTTGGTTGACCAGTAGCTCTGGGAGGGATGATTTATCACGAAAGATCATTGCATTCCTGACCAACCAAACCCCCCAATTCAAAATTAAGGGTAGGGCCTTTATGTTTATATTCAAAAGTTGGGTAATCCATTCTTTCGAGGCCTCTTCCACTGAATTCCCTTGCCATCGACACATCTGTCCCAACATCCGCAAGCACTCTTCCCAAATTTTTCTTACAAAAGGGAACATAAGGAACATGTGCACTCTAGTATCCTCGTCTCCTTTGCATAAAGGGCACCATCCTGGCCCTTCTATCTTCCATCTCTTTATTCTACCCTAGGTGGGGATCTTGTTCTTAATTAGGCACCACATGAAAATACGAGATTTTAAGGGACATTTTATCTTCCATAGCCCCTTCCACCACAATACAAGCTCCTAGTTATGTAGATCTATCATCAGTTGAGTATAACCAAGTTTTGGCATGTAGTCTCCAAAAGGGGATTTTTGCGAGACCAATTCATCCTCCTTTTTCAGTTATGCAAATGTGGACATTTTTTAGGCTCCTTGTGTGGTTTTCCCAGACTTCTATGAATTGATCTCCCAATCCAACCTGGTCGGCAGTTTTCCATTCTTGAGCCCAAATAGATGAGCGCACCTGGTTAGAGAGTTGGCTTAAGTAGTACAACCCTTTTTCGTTTAGATGTTGCACCAAATCATTAGGGAGAATATGGTTAATTCCACTACCAGGTCACGAGTCTTCCCTAATTCTGACTTTTGTTCCTTTCCTTATTCTCCATGCTAACCCTTCCCAAATTACTGAAAAAGAGTGGGTAAGTGCTTTCGATATTATTGTGCAGTTTGATCTTCTTTTTGTAGGGTTTCGAATCCATTCCTCTATATATTCTGAAAAGATATATTTATGGTACACCACCTGGGTCCACAAATTTTCAGAAGTGTTCAATCTCCAGCTTGGCTTAGCTGCTAAGGCGTTGGTGAAAAGAAAATATTTTTGAGCCCCCATCCTCCAAGTGTTTTTGGAACTTCCACTGCATCCCATTTAACCCAGGGTGCGACAAACTAATCCATTGAGCCAACCCAAATAAATTCAAAACAAGTTTTCTAAGCTATTTCCTAGACACCTTTTGGGATCCAAGCTAAGGACATCCAATATATTGGGATGGCTTCTAAGACATATTTTTCCAAAACCAACCTACCTACACAAGATAGCCACCTAAAGCTCCACCCTTTTAATTTTTTTTCTAATTTAGCTATAAGCCATTTCCAATCTCCTTTCCTATAATTATTTGGCTTAAGATGTAAACCCAAATATTTGAGACCTTTATCCAACTCATGTTGCTCAAAAGGGAAGAGGTCCTTATAACTCCCATGTTCTTCTAACTCCATATTGTATGTTGAGAGGGTGGACTTTCTTTCGTTTATCTTCATTCATGTGGCCTTTCCAAACAACTCCAATATAGCAAACAATTTATGGGCATCACTCCTTTGTACATTATAAAAGATCAAGACATCGTCAACAAAAAGGAGGTGGGTGATATTAAGATTTAGAGATATCGCAATACTCTAGAACTCACCATGCGATTTTGCCTCTACTATGGCTTTGTTGAGTGCTTCCACAATTAGCAAAAAGAGGAGCGGTGATAAGGGGCATCCTTGCCTCAATCCCCTCTCTGCATGAAATAAAGGCGAGGTTGAACCATTAATTAGTATTGAAAAATAAATTGATGTTATACAACACATTACCCAATTGATGAAAGGGACCTCAAATCCTAAGTGGGTTAGAAGCATTTGAATGTAGAGCCAATTGACTCGGTCATAGGCTTTTGAAAGATCAATCTTTAAAATCACCCCTTTCGCATTTCAAGACTTTAGACTGTGCATCACCTCCTATGCCACCCCAAGTTTTATCATATTTTATTGATTCTTATTGTTATTTTCATATTCTTTATCGTATTACTTTTATTTTTTTTTCAAATTATTATTAATTAAATTTAACCAAATCTTTTATATTTTATTAACTTATTATTTATTATTGAGATTTTTACTTTTCATTTCATAGTTATAATTTCATTTATAAATATTGGACAATATTTTTTTTTTGTTTTTTTTTAAATTATTTTTCTTTAATGATAAATAAAATATCCACTTCAAACATTAAAAACTCTAACATACATTAAAAACTCTAAAATATATTCCAAAAAATTATATATTCAAATGCTTCTAATTTTAATTTTATTGAAGAAAAAAAAATTAGAAAATTTTGAATTTAAAAATAATTACTAATATATGATAATGTTTTTTTATATAAATTTCTTTGCTTCTCATAATACTTCTATGAAATATTCAAGCATCATAAACACATATTACAAATACTTACAAAACCGAGTTACTTTAAAAAAAAAAAATTTAATTTTTTCTAAATTATTTTTCTTTAATGATAAATAAAATATCCACTTCAAACATTAAAAACTCTAACATAAAATATATTCCAAAAAATTATATATTCAAATGCTTCTAATTTTTATTTTATTGAAGAAAAAAAAATTTAAAAACTTTGAATTTAAAAATAATTACTAATATATGAAAATATTTTTTTTATATAATTACAAAACTTTGAATTTAAAAATAATTACTAATGTATGAGAATGTTTTTTTATATAAATTTCTTTGCTTCTCATAATACTTCTAGGAAATATGCAAGCATCATAAACACATATTACAAATGTTTACAAAACCAAGTTACTTTAAAAATTATTACATTGGCCTCCATTAAATGCATGCACATCCTATATTTAGGTTTTACACAAGGAAAAATGTTTTTTGCAATCGCAGTGGTAAAGGTGAATAGGTTCCAATAGATCAAAACTTTTAAGAGATATAAATCCCTTTAAAACAAGTGTTGCATGGCAGCGCAGTCCCTGCTCGGTTGGGGCATTGGTGTGTTGGAAAATGGTGCTAGTAAATGCTGGAAACCATGTGATAATTTCGTATTTCTATCAAGGAAAATGCGGTCTTATTTGAATCAGCGTCCAATATAGAGTGTGCAGTGAGGTGGAAATACCACTGAGTGAGGCAAAGAAGAGGGGGGAAATGGATTGCAGAGATCAGAGATCCCTCCAGAGGATTCAAGATATGGCTTAGGACTTATGATACAACAGAAGCCACTACACTGAATATGATATGATCCTCTTTAGATTGGATCTGGACTTCGATTTGCACTGAATTTTTGTGCATGTATATCTCGTGAACCAATCTCCTCTGAGATACATGTTTTAATTCATTGTCGTTGGAGAGGTCCGTGGCATCTGGGTCACTGCATATCAGTCTTATCTTCCTTATAAGAGGGCCATTCTTCTCCTTTTTTGAATGTCTGATTGTATTATTGTTCTTATTCTTGGGACCAGGCATAATTTGAGTTCTCTAGTTATGCTCAATCAAAATGCGATCACGATGCTTGTGTTATTTCCCATTCCTGCGTAGCTGATACATGAACACAAGCAGAATGTGTAAAGAAATAAGCTGAGTATATAAATCTCTGAAGCTAAAGACTAAACTCCCAGAGAAAAATCTCAAGTCGGTTCGAATACTAAATAATTATTTCCAGATTGAATATCCCAATTATTCTTAATATAACTAATTGATACTTAAGGTGGAAAAATATTTCAAATTCAAAATAGACTGAACAACAAAACGAATTTAAGGACTCCCAATCTGCCAGTACTGTTAACTTCATATGTCGACCCAATAAAGGCATTTCGTTTACTCCAGAAAATGTCCATAAAGGAAGATACTAAAAGATATTGTACCGATAAAGAAAATCAGAGGTATTAATGCAACACGACGTAGTAGACCCATAAAAAGTGAGGAAATTGAGTACTTACTGCATTGCAATGCTTCTCGTACTGAATCTCTAAGCTCCACAACTGAGTCCGACATTCCTTTCACTCCATCAAATGTCCATAAAGCAAGATACTAGAAGATACTATACTGATAAAGAAGATCAAAGGTATTAATGCAACACAGGGTAGGAGACCCATAAAAAGTGTGAGGAAATCGAATATTTACAGCATTGTTGTGCTTCTTGTACTGAATATCTAAGCTCCACACCTGACTCCAACATGGGTTGATCATAGGTAAATCGTTTTTTTTCTCCTATGGCATACATGAATTTAATTCAGTAGGAAGCAAATCAATTAAGTCGATAAAGATCAGGAATCCCAGAGAAGTTGTAAGTTAAAAAGCATTGCCAGTGTATAGAATTATAGCACTTGCACTGGCACTACTACTTCTGCTTGACACTTTCAGCTTTGACTCTCAGAAAATCTATGTGAGATTGGAAGTATGGTCAATAGTCCGCTCACTAGCTATTTGTGAGGCTTAGGCGACAACTGGTATGAGAGGAGGGACTCTAGATGGATGAACAACCACACTTCAAGGAGATGGATGATGGAGCCAAGGGCCCCTAACGTTAAGATTTTCTCATCTATTCCCTCCCTAGGCGGGTAGGCTCCGGGTATTTCACGAGCGTTGTTGGTGAGGTGATACCTTATAGATAGATACTTCATTTTGACTTGTCATTGCACCATTTTGGTGTTTCCACAGGGTTGTTAACTCATGGCTCTGCCCATAAGACTACTACCTCACTACTATATCCCGAGCTTTGGGGAAAGCCCTCAAAAAGCTTATATTTAAAGAGGAACAAGCGTTCATTGTCTATATCTTTTATTTTAAAATATTTTAAAAATAAATAAAACAAAAGTATTAATATAATTTGTCTTTTCCTCCTACTTGCAATCATAAATTCTTGATTATGGTATAATCTATTTCTAAGAATCACATTTAACTTTTGAGCCAATAAATTATCTATGGGAGCACCCATGATGGATGTTGATATTCTAGTGGCTTGGTCACTAATAATTATATAGGTTGTTGGCTTGGTCACTAATAATTATATGATGTGTGGCTTTTACTCAAGATTTGTTGTAAATAAGGTGTTAAAGTTCTTCTCAAGTGTCCAGAGATTCAAAGTTGACGGCAGATTAGGCAAATAAAAATTGTATGCTAAACACCTTGTTGTTTGAACCTCTTATGAATCAATTCTTATAAACAAGTCTTTTAAAGCCATATTATTTGTTTGTATCGATAGACAATACAATGTTCTAGTAAGCCATCTATCTAAGGACGCTTTGGTATTGGAGATATTCTTTGTCTTTTTCTATAGACAATACAATGTATGTTCGAGTAAGCCATTTATCTAAGGATGCTTTGGTATTGGAGATAATCTATGTATATATCTATAGACAATAGAATGTTCTAGCAGGCCACTTATCTAAGGATGCTTTGGTATTGGAGATATTCTTTGTCTGTATCTATAGACAATACACAATGTATGTTCTAGTAAGCCAGCTATCTAAGGATGTTTTGGTATTGGAGATATTATTTATCTGTATCTATACACAATACAATGTATGTTCTAGTAAGCCATTTATCCAAGGATGCTTTGGTATTGGAAATATTCTTTGTCTATATCTATAGACAATAGAATGTTCTAGCAAGCCAACTATCTAAGTATGCTTTGGTATTGGAGATATTCTTTGTCTATATCTATAGACAATAGAATGTTCTAGCAGGCCAGTTATCGGATGCTTTGGTATGGGAGTTTCCACGTGATGAGTTCAAAGACAGTGATGGGTTCAAAGACAAACAAGAAGGCATTTGTTCAAAGAAGGCATAAAAGGAAATATGGAGGCAATTAAAAGCATCGCAGTGTTTGATACGAGCTATCCATTTCTATTGGTCATACTAATCTATGTTACTTATGACTCTTATTACCATTATAAGATGGGATAACACTCTTACTAATACATAATCCCATCCTTAGCAAGCAACCAAAAAATTGAGAATCATAGGCAGGATGAGGATCAAAACCAAGTGGAGTATAGAAATTCAAAGCGGAGCAATCAGGGCGAGACAAGAGGAGCAGCCATGCGGTTACTAAACCCATGCGCTTTCTCTTCCTTCTAAGCTGCCCCATTTGCAAGGGTAATTTATTGAGGGTAAGGCATTATTGAAGTAGATATCGAACCAACGAAGAGTGAGTTGCACGTCAACGGATCCTGTAGGGCACCTCGCTTCTGTCAGTGAAACTAGAACTTCACCTAGAGTTTAAGAAAATAGTTAAAACCCCAAACCCTAGAATTAGAGATTCTCAAGAAATCGTAGATATAAACTAAGATCGTGAAGCTTAGAGGTAGTGCTTCACAAAAGTCAGGTAAAGAAATCAATACCCTAAACGCTAACCTAAACCCTAGATGCCAGCAGCCGTAGATCACCAAAAATCTAGAAAACATTCATAATTTGGACAACACAAACCTGGAAAAAATATAAACCCTAAGCCCTGGAACTATTAATTCACCCAAAAAACGTGAAATTTTCATAATCTATATCATATTAAAAAGTTACCATTGAACATGACCAATTTAAGTTGGCCCATTTTTACATTGCATAAAGTTACCAATTCAACATGACCAATTTAAATTGTCCCACTTGGTACATTGTGTATATATGTGGTGCAGAATGTAGCGTCGCCCATTGCACAAAATCCAGTGGTTAACGAACGTGATGCCTGTGGGGATCGTAATAAAACTAACAATTATTTTGATGTTTTAGTGATTTGGAAATTGGTTTTTAGTGCCAATCAATCACTTAAGGCTATGTGTAAGAGAAATTGCACTACAAAAATGGAAATGGTGTAGAGATCGGGTGGAGATAAATAGACGTATCACTGGAAATCCATGGCGTAAACCAAGAGCCTGAGCCATTGAAACAAGGGAAGGCTACAGGTTAGGGAGCGCACATTTAAGTTCCAATGATGAACATGGCTTGTTTATCCTCATGTTCCTACAACCTTGCAACTCTGTCAGCACCTCTTTCTATCAAATTCAAATTTGTTGGTTTTGGGTGCGCGGGTGATTCAAAGATTTGTTGGGATTTAAAAAATCAACAGGCCAGGTCTTTGAAAATATTTTGTCTGGCATGGAGTTCTTCCAATGAAGCCAGTCGTATCCTTGGCATAGATTCCAGGTGTAATTTTTATGATTACTTGTTTTAGTATCAATCATTGAATTTTTAGAAATGACAATCGAAATCGCGATTTTATGTAACAACCTCAAAAATTTTGGACTTGTAGATGGAACATGTCGGCAAGTTACCATGTATATTCTTTTTGTTTAGACTACTACTTTACTTTGGTCGCTTAAACCATGACCTCCAAGAGCATTAGGGTATGTAGTTATGAGAATATTAAGATAAGATCGTGACTGAAATGAATAGTTAAGTTCCATTGAAGTTTATCGATGGTTGGGTGGGAGCAAGAGGCATAGGAGAAAGCACCAAATAAAAAGGTAAATCCAATAGGGGAAGGGGTATAGAGGTAAGAAGCTCCTATTGCATTTGAACTATAACTAGAATCAATCCATGACCTGCAATCTAGATTAATAACAAAAGATTAATTCTTTGTCGTGTTATGTTTACATAGGACGTGTAATAGAAATTCAATGATTGCATGTAATGAAAAACAAAAGAAGACAATGGCAGAGGCACTTCTTGTTTGATATCTCCTTGTAAATCTAGTTGGAGATCCATAGACAGCTGACTTCAGTCGGAAAGGAAAGTGAGATATGGTAACCCCTCTTCTCCTTTGTCGGTTGCACCATTTATGCACTGCCTACAACCATGAAGACCTCAGTATGACAAATGCACAAGAAGCAATGGGCTAGCAAGGCAATACCAACACCATCTAGAACCACGAGAAAACTAACAATGGATGGACACCGTAAAGGACAGAGGCAAGACTTACTAGAACCAATTCGCTACCGACGCCACAATCATCAACACATCTTCATTAGAAACCTAAAACACTAGATGGACCTCACAATCTCAAAGAAATAAGCAAGGGATTTGCAAGGTAGACTACACTCACTCTTGCCTGCAACCAAGTTGAACAATTTCATTCACTCTACCACTTGATCTTGATATGTGGCAGGCATTATCACCATCGCTTAAATCACTGGAATGATAAATACAACATTCTTTTGCATTGTTTGCTTCACACATCACTATATTGATATTGATTGTTGTATGGGTCAAATCCTTCGCCCAGAAGAGCTCAATTTCCTTCATCTAAAACACGATGATGCAATGTATAGGAAAGAGGATAATTCCATCGTGTATTTGGCATTTAGGGGGGAAATACCATTTGTTGGGTCTTCAGTCATTTGGAACATGGGCAAAGAAAACTAGCTACTTTCAAAATGAGAGCATGGCACAATCACACCCATTCAATTAAATATGGTCACAGCATGAATAAAAGTAAACCCTGACTCTGCAAAGCCACCTATTATAACCTGTAACTATAAATATATATATGTAAACTATATGGATGTTATTTATGTATCACGATATCTCTACTTAGTCCAGAACTTTAACACAGAGCGCTCGTGATTAGTGAGGCGACCTACTTCTACAGAGTGTATATACTGTATAGTCCAGATGATTTATATCTAAAAACATGCTATGTTGATTAATGTCTTTCCACCAATCTAACATTAATGTTTTTGTTTCTATCAAAGTATGAATACTTCATTTCGACCTATCTTAACCACATCACTTGGAGCATGTGCAAAAAAAACTAGTTGCTTTCAAAATGAGAACATGGCACAATCACACCCATTGAATTAAATGTGTCCCAACATGAATACAATTAAACCCTAATTGTGCCCAGCCACCTTGTTCCCAAGAAAACCTGCACCTACAAGCAGTCGAGCAGATGTAATAAAAGCAATTGAACAAAAAACAATTAAAACCCTATAAACTGAAAAGAATAATTTGCCTTGGGTTATCAAAAATCGTTGCAGCGACCACCTTCCTCCCAGTCATTGTACCTGGTGGGCTTTGGTCCTCTGGGACCTCCTCTCTCACCAATCTCTGAGTTAACATATTCTCTGCCTCCTCATCCTCCTTCTCTTCCTCGCTATGATTTCCATGTGGTTCTTCTTCCTATTCGTTTTCGTTTTTTAGCTCATTAGAGTTAACAGGATCATGGACTGGCTAGCAGAAAAACCTCGACATAGGTTTGGGATTTGATCCCTTGACCTCTAAGAAAAGATTTAATATGAACTTGCGTGATCCAGACCTTCAGAATGTATATTCTGCCAAACTTGAAATCGAATTTGATAAGGGTATAGGTTTTCAAGAAACTGACATGCTTCTCCACATGGTGAATGCCATATGAATCAACAAATGCACACCCAGACATTCATTTTTTCGTGAGAAATATACCTAGCTTCTTTTATAAAATATAAGTGGATCTTTTTTAGGACTGGGTCCCACTATCAACCAACACCTGGAAGTGGTAATTGAAACGTGGTGTGAAGTTACCTAATAACAATGCTCTTGCAATAGCTAGCCAGCAACTCGAAATTTGTAACTGCAACATGGTGTGGGCTAGTCAAACAAATGTCTGTTAGCAGAAATACGATATTGACAAATGCGGCCTATAGCCCCTAGTGCTCGGCACCTGGAATTTTTTAAGGCTCCTGTAGGTTCGAACTTGCAATATTCGGTATTATGAAGACCAGCTCCACACAGAGACAATTTATGTTGAATCGAATTCCCCTTTCTTCACGAACATCTTTGATCAACAACCTTGGACATGCTCAACATATCTCCACAATGGTGCAACGTCTAAAGTGGAATGCATTGTTTGTGAAGGCTGCTAGGTTGGGCAAAGTCCGGTTACTCCTCAAATTGCAACGCTCATCAACGTACCCAAGTTGGTTAGCCTCATTGAAAGCCGTTGAAAGTTGTGGCAGAAACATTCCTCATCACACTCAGTGCACATGAGTATATATTTTACACTACACCTCATTAATTTATAATCATTGTATTGTTTTTCTTTATTTCAATCCTTAAATGTTGCAATTATTCATGTGTTATTCAATTCAATCATTTTGCAGGCATTTCTATCCCATGGAGATGGAGTGCTCTAGATTTCAATGGAGTCCAATCATTAAATAGAAATTTCTGTTTAATTTCTATTTATGAAGGTGTTATGGTATAGATTGCTTTATATTACATTTGTTGGAAGCCATGAGAGTTCATGGGATATGGTAATGGCAACTTGTAAACAAAGAAATAAAGATGGACCCATTTCAAACAATTCCACATGAAATGGAGTCTTTCAAATTTCTCCTCCCATTTTCATATCTTAAATATTTGAGTAAGATCCTTTGATCTAGTATTTTGAGTTGTTTGCTTGGTGCTTTCAATAGAGTTTTTGTATATTGTATTTTATGTATCAGAGGTCCAACAGGAACGATCCCACACTAGAATAATAATCATCTAGAGGGGCCATGTCTAGAAAATAAGGCTACACATACCTTCTGTTGAAGTCGCCTCTGCATCTAACGCTTAACCTCCTACTAGACGTTAATAGGTTGTCGTTACGTCGAATTGGTGCCTAGTGGATCGGTCAAATTAAACTAGAGTTCCACTAGGTATACCATTGTCACTTAGAAGCTCAATTTCCCGTCCATCAAAAGCTGGGATCGTGGCTATAGGCTATGTCTTCCCTACCAGCTATGGTAGCGTTGGAGAGTCAATATGTTGGGTCTATGAAATATATAAGATATGCCTTGTCTACCAAGGGTTGTTCAAGTGGCACAATCAAATAAATCCGACCAGTTATATATAAACATAACGAGTGAATGCTTTCTTCTGGAGGAATAACCTTCTTGGGGCATCCAATTGTGGGGCTTTCATCCGGTGGAGCTTCTAGCTGGTGTTTCCTGTTTATCCGTAAGTTCATGTTAATTTCATTCTTCAGGTGGGAAAACACCCTCCCATTTCTTGGGCATAGCACCCTGGACTAGCTAGCTAGTTAATCCTGTTTAGCCTTGGTATTGATTGTAATCTAGATAAGAACACTTACCAAAGTAGCAAGAGCATTGTAGAGGCCGAATAGATAGAGTGAAAGTTTCCACCATATGAGATAAGTCCATGTTCAATCGCCGATTGATGACTCCATGGACGTGATAGTATACTGAAGGATTTATCTATCTCAGAGACAAACGATGGGGACAAAAGGAACTCCCCCAGATATGGGCCATCAACTCACAACTTGGTGTCTTAACAAACCTTTCTAGATTGGCTCCATTACCTCAACGATCCATATGCCACCATTCCCTCAAATTCCTATATACCACTAAATGAGATGTTGTAAAAGAGATATAGATGCTTAGAAGGAGGAAAGGATGTCCTTTATGTATGTGTGTGTTTGATCCCATTCGATGGTTATTGGATCACTCAGGCTTTCCAATCCTGCCTGATGACTAATTACCATACAGACACACACGTCCTGATCCTCTAACGTCCCTATTCAGTGGGTGAAAGTCTCTTGGTTGAGTCCAGCTTGTACGGTGGTTTTGGGTCTCGATCTGAGGCTGGAATTGTTGGCTCTATCCCTCCCTTGTTTATCCCTTCTCACTAGGTGGGCCCGGTGGCGATGGTTTCTTTCCCTTAGGAATAATCTTCACATAAAAGAATTTGAATTCAGTAGTGAAAGAAGGAACATATCATTCCACTTATACTTTATGGTGGTAATAACTCCTTTTATGTTTCAGCCTGCTAATCATAGGTCATAGAAAGTTGAGCATAGAAACTTGTTTTGCCTCGACTGAGTGGTGAACTAGCACTTTGAATTGTTGCCATAAACAATCAGTTTCTTAATAAAGAGTTAGGGCCATTCAACAATTAATCCATTCGCTTATAAGGCACCAAACCTTGAGGATTAGATGTTACGAGACTATTCTTTTGAAACTGCCTTAATGCAATAGAATTGAAGACACTTCTGATTGAAATAATACAATTAATTTTCATTGGGATCAAACATACTTCATCTTGCAGCTAACTTTCTTCGGAAATTGATAACACGATTATATAGGTTAACGCACTTATTCAATCCAAGAGGGCTTCTCGGTGGGTTGGGGTATCGAACTAACATTCTCTTTAGGTGACTGGCTAAAATCACAGATCCAATTACAGTTCCACCAGATGCATATCCCTAGCCAGTTTACCTCAAACCATCACCCTCGCAAGCTTATAAAATTGAAGTACTATTCTCATCTAATATGTTCCTCTATTTAACCAAGTATTGTTTGTACTCCTTTAGATCCAACAATCTCACTCCTGACATGTAGACTTCGAAGCAATCACAAGCCAACGAACCTAATAACTCAGGTAAGATCAGATTGGTTTGGTCATGTGCCTTATTTAAGTCACTTGACTGAAAGGAGAGGTAAGCTAAGTGACTCGACTGATAAGGAGAGGAACGAAGTCGCTAGACTGAAAGGAGAGGCAGTTTTAAGGGTGGTTTCCTTGCAAAGAGAGGATTAAAAAGGGGTGTGAAATGTGGTGTGAAGGTGTCTGGTATTGGTGCAGGTGGACATGGATGAAAGGATTGAGGAAGGAACTTAAATGCATTCGATCAGCGATTTGCCTACTGAAAAATTATAGTTCGAGCACCAAAGACAAATAGGCCTCAAACCAGACCTACAGTACCTTTACCTTAGGACTCATTGAAACAAGCATTTTTACTGGTCAACCTGGTTATTGTTTGTTTACTGGTCAACCTGGTTATTGTTTGATATATATATATATAGTAAGATTCAGAAGAAACAAAAAATAGTGAGTGAAATCATTACATACCCAGCAATGGAAGAAAGTTACCGCATCTAACTCTATCTAAATATCCTTCCCGCATGTCTTTTTGTATCTCATCTCAGCAGTGAAAGCCTAGTGATGGTGTTTGTGTTCGTGATGTGATTCCCTGCCCACCCAGATTTCCATCTATGAATTATAATAATCAAAGTTAGGCCCTTGTGCTTTCGCTCAAAGGAAGGAAACAGAAACTCGTCGCAGCTAAAAAGGAGAGCTCAAGTCGATCTTCCCTAATTCGAGTAAAAGAGTTGGATAGATTTTGTTGATTCGAGTAAAAGAGCTGGATAGATTCTCTTTAAGCGATAAGGAAATGAAGTGGAGGCGGTGGCTGCAAGTTGTGAAGGAAGTGGAGGCACAGGCTATGGAGACGGAGAAGTGGAGGCAGAGGCAGAGGTGGTGGTCGTAAGTTCTGAAGAAGCAACCTAATAACAATCTAAAGCAATTTAAAGCCCTTACATATATGCATTTCCGCAAAAACTTAGACTTAGACATATAGGAAAACTGACTTAGACATCTAGGAAAACTTAGACTTAGGTTGCATAACACTAAAAATATGCATCTAGGAAAACTTAGACTTAGGTTGCATAACAGTGAAAATATGCATCTCCGCTATGCATCTAGGAAAACTTAGACTTAGGTTGCATAACAGGGAAAATATGCATCTAGGCAATAAGAGATCAAGTTTGTTGGCCAATAGCCTTTTCAATAAAATGAATTTAATTATTTAAAAAAAATAACTATTTCATTTGCCTTATGTAGTCTTTTGGAAAGAAGAGAAATATTAGTGGTCAAAGCCAAAGTAATTGGCGGTCAACGATAAATCGATCGCTAGAGTCCTGGCCTTCGGCAAAGACTAATAACTTTTACCTCATTAAAACTCATTAAGAGATACAAATCCATTTAAAATAACTTTTACCTCATTAAAACTCATTTTGTTGGTATAGAATAAGATAAATATACTATTTTTAAGTAAATTGAATAGAAAAGTTAGTTTTTTCCATGATTTAATTTATTGATATTATTTTTTTATCTTAAAAAAATAATTTATTTTATTATATTTGTACATTTATTTTTGGGTGGCAAGTGTTGGGTCATCTTGACCTTGGAGGGACCTATTTCACCAGGAGACTTAGGATTGTATTCAACAAAAACATAAGCATATGCTTTATGGCAAGGATTCAAAATACTTAAAGACACTGGTGTGTAATCTTTGATTGTGATAGGAGATTCCAAGACTACCATAAATTACTTGGTTTATAATTCAGAGTCGGGAGACAAACCCTTAGCCACAGTACTTGAACGAAACAAACAAGAGGCGAGCTTCTTTACCAATATCAAATACTATCATGTTTTGTAAGAAAATAATTGTGAAGCAAATTCGTGGGAAAATTTTGAATCAACTCTAAAAGAGGGGGATCTTATGGTTAATGACATATTAAATCAACAAACCATCCCCTAATCAATTTAGGTGTTTTCAACAAACATTTGAATAGTAATGAGAAGGGACAGGAGTCCCTCCTTTGCATGTTCCATGCCTTCAATTCACATGCTTATCTCTAGTGGTTTCTTATGTCTTTGGCTCAAGGTGTGATAATGGCATTGCCATTAGATAGGTGTAGGGGGCATGCCAATCCTTCTCGCTAGGTAAGAAATTCCATTGCTTTTTTGTTAGTATTTGGGCTTTTGTTGTTTGATTGGAAGCTATCAAGGGAACCTCCCCCCTGGTGGTTTATTAATACATAGGAAAACATGTGGTTTCAAGTTGATGTTAGTTTTATATTCAATGTGTTCTCTCAGTTTGTGCCTCTTGGGATACTGCAAGACTTTAACCTGAGCACAAGAAAGTGCTTCTAGTTCTTGAATTTGGGACAAAGCAATCTCCTCAGGACCTAGGAAACGTGGTGTGAGAAAGGTAGTGCAGGCAGTGTGAAACACTCTACACTAACATAAGTTATTGGTCATAGTGGGTATTGTTATCCCCATTTTGTGGGATAACTAAGGAGATGATGTCTCGAGGCCCTCAGGTTGCAGATATGGAGTGTCGAGAGACCATATGACTTGCAGTGTCCACTTGCACATATCGAATCCCGCTCTATCACCACATTTTGGATCCATTGTTAGCGCATCCACCACACCAATTAGCTTTTGGAAGGTAGATGGGTCTTGCTCCATGCGGTACAAGTCAGGTATTGTGGCAAGTAATCACCCTAATATTTGAGGCATTTAAACATGTTGTATTTAATATGCTTTTGATTATAGAACATCTTCTTGGACACTATGTTTTTGACCATGTTTCACCTTGGTGAGTGTTATAGATTTCCTAGTAAGTGGCCAACCTTTGGGGAAGGTTTGCAACTGGGGATCCTTCGAGGGGTTATTTTACCATTCCTGACCATACTTATCACTTTTCGCTCATTACATTACCATTGTATTTCCCTCTTCTAGGCTCTTTGACTTTAGTGACCCAATAAGGGTATGTACCTCATTTCATGGGAAGAAGGGGCTGAAGGCCCAGGGGGATGGTGGTTGGAAAAAGATAAGAGCCTGAAATACAAACCTTCTAGATGTTCCTAGATAGGTCTTGAGAATGATGAATTGATTCTCTTAAAACAATTGAAGACTTGCACAATATCAAACACATAATAAATATCTTGCTTGAATATAAGACTAACGCAAGTGTGTTACAATGCTTTACATGGTTACCCCTATGGCACTTTGTGGACCTCTTTGTTCAAGTGACATTGTGTTACTTCCCCCCAAGCTAATCAATTCACTATTTGGAGTGCACACGTGTTTGGATAATTGATTAATTAATAAATGACAATAAATGGGCTTGGAAAAAGGTTGCATTGAGGAAGAATGTGCAACACACCTCCTAGAAAGACACCCATAAATGAGATAATATGAGCCCTTGTATGTCATGAAACTCATTGACCTATGAGGTCTAAACCCCTATCCACCTCATCATCCACTACATGACCTTGAAGGGGCATCCTTGGGAGCATCCCCTACTTGAGGGTTTTGGTCTACCCAATAGGACTTTTATGACACCCCTCCCATACCTAAACTTGGTCAATTGTATAGGGTCTTGGAGCATTTGTTTAATTTGATGAGGCAGTCTTGATGCACATATTTAGGTGCCTTGTTTATTAGAGGTGGTTTTCACTTGCCATGATATTTTGACTTGAGATCCTTGGAGAGCATGCCTATGTTTTGTAGGACCTTGTTTGGTCGACAATTTTGGAGGAACAATCCTAGCTTGGGCTTCCATGGGGCTTGAAGCCTACAGGTTGGATTCCAAGGGCACACGTGCCAGATCATGACGACTTGCCTTTGGAGGCCTAGAATACACCTTGGAAGACATAACCTAGCCCTCACATGCCAAACGACTTGCCTATGAGAGGAAAAACGTCACTTTTGGAGGGTTGACGTCACCTAGGGCTAGGGTTTGGTGGTGATGGAGGTGTTGCTCATTAACACATGGCACGTTTTTAAGGAAGGAGGTTTTGAACCATGAGGAATAGTCTTAGATGAGTGACATGTGGCCTTTGGAGGCCTAGTCATGCTTCCCCAACTCCAACGACTTGCTACAAGTGTCAAAACATCTCCCTAAAGGGGCGACGTCATCTTATTTTGGGGTTTCTAATGTGCAAAAAGTTTAAATTAAATATTGTTATTTGATTTAAGGGGTAATGATATGAAAATGGAATGAATTTGTTTCCAATAGATCTTTAAAATGAAGAAGACTTGTCTCTTTAAATTGCAAGTGTAAAATGGCATGTGTTTGGGTAATTGGATCAAGTTACTAACACATAAATTCAATGAGTTTTACTTAATAATGAGTAGCATATCAGACATATAAAAGCCATCAATAATGAACACATAACACAACAAATGATAAAGGAGTTCACCCCTCTCTTGGGCTACATCTCCTGGTCAAGCTTCCCTTGGATCATTTTCATTATTCTTAAAAAAGTGCTCTTACAGTGCTTAGAATACAAAATAGATGGCTCCAATGACTTCAGAATGTCCAAAAACCCCTAACTGGCTTTTTCGGCCCCTAGTTTGGCCAAAAAACGAAGAAGTTACACCTCCTGGAAGTTTTCCCCTTCAAGCTTGTACCTACTCGCGAAAACACACCCACTGCCATACTAACTCAGCCTTTGGGTATTTTCTGCACCAAAATCTAGCACAAGCAATGGTTTCGCAAATCAAGAGAAAATGTAGGACCATTAGTGCGTCGGTCCCCAAACTTCGGCGGAGAACTTGGTCGTATGGCTCCATGTGGCCAATGACCTACCATTTTGGCACGCCCGTCGGCTAGCTCCTTCGAGCTTGGCGCGTGGTCATGTGGAAAGGAGATATGTGACCGAGGGCTACACATCAAGCAATAACCGCACGCGCCAAGGTTGAAGGTCTGGGCATATGGTATGTGGTATGACCGGTGCTAAACAATGGACTGGGCTAAACTGGAGTGTTTCGTGCTACGGTTTACGGTCATGGACATATGACGTGGTTGTATGCAATGTATGCACCGGGGGCTGGGGCTAGGCCCCAACCCTTTAGTTTGTCGATAGAACATAACTTGCAATTCAAATAATAATGTAAACATATAAGGTTAAGTCTCACCGTGAGTGTCAGCTGGTAGCTCGACCCTGCCAAATCGTTACCCTCGCCCAGAGGTCGTGGGTTTGACTCATGTGGAGTCATACAAATTTTACCACACACCATATGAACTAGGGTTCCATGTGGCAACCCACGATTGGGCCACGTGGCACCATACCATTTGCCCAAAAGATGACACATGTCATCCCTTGATTCACCTATCTCTTTGCAACCGAGCCTGTACGACCTTGCCACGTCAGCCCATGCCAACTCAACACTTTGCCACATGTGGGTCCGTACCCTTCCACGTCAACATTTTACATTCGTACATACTGTACGGTCAGCTGCCATGTTAGCACTGTACGGACTGTATAGTTAGTAAAATTTTGTTTGTTTGGTAAAATGAAAAGAATGTGATATCTTGCTCATACGATGTCCGTTTGAGCCCGTTCAAGTTGCGTTGGGTTCATGAAGATGATTCCTAGGCATGTGTCTATTTTGAAGCGATTCCAAGAAATTTTATTTTTGAGCAAAATTTGATCCCCTGGATCAGGTAATATAAGGGTTGTTGACCCCTTATCTTATGTTTTACCCTTTGAATGTGGACAAACTATGTTTTAGAGTTTTATTATAAATAGAGATCATTTGTATCTCATTTTAAGATATCTCTCCCTTGTGGAGAAGGATATTGTTGAGATCGATTCCCGCTTCTGGAATTTCCCTCCCCTTCTCTATTTTCCCAACTCCTTTTGTCTTTTTCTTTTCCCTCTTCTATACTTACCCTAATTCCCCTTTTCCTTTTTCCCTTCTATTTTCCCTTTCTAGTTCTGATACTTAGTTGTTTTTCCAAAACGACGGGTTCACGGGTTGGCGGACTAGCGGATCCTCATCTCGATCCACACTCTCACATCATGATTCTGACCGACCGCCACATTATTCTATACTTAATCGTTTTTTGCAGTCGCGGGTTCCTGAGTTGGTGGGTTTCAATCTTTCATATCCGTTGTTCCATGAACTACATTTTGTACCTGAACGATCCGTGATCTACATTTTGACCATTCGATTCCCCGAGCTCCTAAGTATCTCATCCCTCCTATGATCAGTCCGACCGACCGAATTACAACACTTTGCCAATTCTTAACCTTTTGCAACAACAGGTTCGCGGGATCACAAAATCCCAAAACTCTATTTTCCCTCATCCATCCCCGCTACCTTCACACTATTCCTAAGACACATTTAGTATAGTTTAATGAAAATAACTCATCATGCATGTCCTGTAAAGATTGTCATTAATAGGCGAAGGGCTCGAGGAGATTCCTTATTAAACCACATTAAAGCATGATTTGTGGAAGATTGTATATTATCTCTCAAGCACTCATTTCAAATATTATCTGGATCAAAAGAACACTCTCGTCAACTTATGGCGGCAACAGTGCAACAACAGTTCTGTGGAGATACTTTGAACATTTTTGGACGAGAGGACCAGAATTTTCAATGGTCTAGAGCATACTCTTATTATTCATCCCCTTCTGCTCAAAAGGAAGTAATTTGGACGTCCATAATTGCTCGAGCAGGTTGTGTTCCTGAAGTTTTTGAATGGAAGGAATTGGTTTCCTGGTGCGTCGAGAAATATATACCAAGCCAATGGATGATTCAACTCTAGGACCATTCTCTTGTCGTTCTTTCACCTCAAGTATTCCGTAAAATGCTAAAACTCCCAGAGCCGACACTCACCTTCAAAGGTGAAGATTGCAGGGACTTCTTGAAAAAACATGACAATGGCCTGGATATCTTACTTGAATTCTTGGAGAATCCCACGACCATCCTTGAAGATATTACCAGATTGTAGGTCAGCCTTTTCAAAAACCCATTTCGGGAAATTGCTTGGTTATTTACCAGAGTTACGGGCCAAGAAAATACTACCAGCATTTCCCGTATGATTCTTTACATCTTATACTTTATTGTCAAAGAGTAGGTCATTTTTTATCAGGGGAAGTTGATTTCCAATGAAATCTCTTCCCGATTGTCTCAATATAAAAAGGATAAGAAATTCTTTATGTCTTCTTATTTGGTTTTCGTGATAGCACATTGTTGTTAGTTTCCTAAATTGTCTATATGCAAGAAGGTGAATGAATTGTGAATTTGACCCTATGACCTTTTGGTACCAAGTGTTATGGAGGCACAAAGCTTCCCTACTTTTTTATGAAGTTTTCAACGACTTTGTCTCGGTTCTTAAAGAGTTGTTGTTTCGACAAGATACCCCGAGAATATCTGTTGAAGCTAGTAAATTCCTAAATAGAAAGGGGACTTTGGAACAAATGGAGAATTACAATGTCATCAGGATTTTCGGTTCTAAGGAAAATCCTTCCTTTCTACCATGTTATATATCCGACAGATTGTTTGTTATAGAAGTTGCAATGCAATATAACTTTTGGCTGCACCTTTTTCATGAAAAACGAAAAAATCAATTCATTCCTTTGCCTTGGAAAGTTGGGGATTTTGTATTTAGAAGTATGAACAAAATTGATGAATTTGCAAACCACTTCCACAACTTGAATCTCAAGTATGCTGAAAATATCAGAGGGTTTGAACCTAATAGAATCTTTGTGGAACATATGTTAACAATGGGTTTTAGCAATTCATTTATCCACACTGTCCTAGGAGAAGAAGAAGATAATCACCCAGGCAACCCTACCCACACTGTTGGCGACTTAGAGACGATACTCAGTACAAATGAATTGTACAAACAGAAAGGAAAAGGTCCCAACGAGAAGAGTTCCCAATCCCTAACTGTCAATCCTAAGACTATAACACCTCAGAGTAGTGCTCTAGTGGCCCACCCATCTAAGAAGGTAATCAACAGTAGTTCAGGCGGATGAGGAAATAAGAACTCCCCTCCAGGAAAAATTGAAAGCTCACATAAACTTCCTTTGAGGAATAAGAGGAAGAATAGCATCACATCGAAAGTGACATCAATAGATTTTCCATCGAATATATGGAGCTTGAGGATGACATTGAGAAGATGTTTCCTAACATCGATTAGCCAGGAGGCGCGACCCACCAAAATCAGTCGTTGGAAATTGTTGAAAATGAGATATTTGATGAAGAATAATCATTTGTGTTTCAGAGCATTGTTTTTGACAACGAGTCTAAAAAATTAATTATTGAGAAGAGTGATGTGAAGATTAAAAAGGGGAAATCTCGTTCAAAGGTTAACCTAAGAAATATGTGGCCTTCCCAAATTTCTAGAATTCATAAAGCAATTGGCGATGCATTGGACGATTCCATTGGTGGTCTTGAAGCAGAAAATATAAAGTTAAAGGAAAGGATTAAGGAACTTGAAGAGACTTTGATGCCTCTTCCACTCCTTTCTATCCCTTTGGCAATTGTCGGACCTGCCACGCCCGTAGCCAAAATAAAAGGATCCTCAAGCTTACTCACATCAGCCAGGAGCTATGCAGAGAATAATATCAAGAAAAGAATGGCACTGATTACAGAAGCTTGGGAAATTTCAAAAAACATGATTTCTTTTGGCTCAAGGGCCCATTCCTTCCTTGAATATCTACAGGCCGACCTAAAAAATGAAGAAGGTTTCTACCTTGATGTCGTGGTACCCTTTGGTATTAAAGTTTCCAACATGTCAGAGTTAAAGAGAAGAGAGGAGGACCTTCCGTCTCCAAGTCGGATCAAGCAGTTGAATGCCTATTGGAAAGAGAAAATAAAGAACTTGAACAACATCGTTGAGGTGTGCAGCCAAGCCATAACAAGGAGATAAGAGCTATTCAAAAGACTCATTGAGGTGGACCTAGCTGGAAGCACTAACAAGGTCCAAGATCCCAAGTTGATCCTCAACTCGTTGTTCCTAACAAAACAACAATTCGATGAGCAAGTTAAGATTTTTAAAGGATTGTCAATTGAAAATTTCTATGGCATAATTGAATATGATGAGAACACCATAGATAACTAGCTAGTAGATTACTCCATAAAAAAATTAGAATATTGAAGAAATATTACATGTCATTTCCATTGATCTCCGTGACTTGGAGGGTGAGTTGTTCAATATTAAAATACGGCATGAAATCAACGTGGCACCTATGAAAAGTTACATCAAAGAATGGTTCAAGAAGGCTATCGACAAAGTGACAAATAAAGGGCAAGAAACAATTGAGACGGTTCCTGTAACCGTCGATGAAAACAATAAAATGACACTGACGAGCAAATGAAAGAAATGAGCGACCATCATAGTAAGTTTATGTTGATCACATTGTTAAGTACCTATACCAGATCTGCAAATATACTTCAATAAGACCAAGAATAAACCCTAAACCATTCACCATAACATGAACACGAGAATATAGAGAAAACCCTTGAGGTAGGGTAACACCATATATTATTCCTTAAGGAAGGAATGCACTCCTCAAGCAACACTTGATTGTTACAATGACAATATTCTTCACTATGCTTCATTACATTGCTTATACATCTTTATATAGCTCTCTCTATCTTCTAGGAACCTTCTAGAGAGTCTTTTCACATTTATTACATCCAACTACCATAGTGGGCCTTTATTAATATAGTGGATCTAGTCCACCTTACATTGAATGACCACATTCTCATATATTAAATGACTTCCACTAATAACACATAACTACATTCCCATTGGGTACCTCCCTAGGTACCCCATATTACCTCCTTAGGTATACTACATTCCATCCCCCTTCACATGTTTTGTCCTCGAAACATGAGAAGAAACCATACAATATGACTGGCTAAGAAATGTAGACAACTGGTACCAAGTACGACCATCCATCCATCCCAATGGAAGTCGAACACGATGTCTATTTTTTGCCTTGCCACCTTGATCTTGCTTTGCATCATGTCGGGGTTTCCATGGGATTGTTTATGTAGCTTGAGCTCTTCCTGTAGTGTTGGTAGTCCTCCATGTCTGGTGCCCTGCTGGTGCATAAAAGTCTTGATGCACACACCCTTTCCTTAATGACTGTTGTGTCTCTATATGATGTGGATGGCGATATACAACAACTGTAGGTATCTGTTCTTTTTTTTTTCAAATATGAAACACTTTGTGTCTGTGAGTCAATGACCTCCTTAGCTTCCTGATTATGTCCTTCTCGTAGTTTTGTTTCATCTCCTTTTGTAGACTCTGCCTCTGATTCAACTTCAGACTCAACAATAACTTCATTGCTAGCTTCCATGGGCCCATTTTTCTTACTAAGAGACACATCCTACAATGTAATTTTCTTTTTCTTGTACCAAAGCTTTAGAAACTTCTTTTGCACATTAATATTTATGGTACCCACTAATTCTATCAAAGGATATCCCAAAACAATGTCTTCATCACCCATATCTAGAGCCTCAAAATCCGAATGCAACACATATTTATCCATACTTAGCTTCAAATCTTTAAAAAGTTTAACATTTTCACTTGCAACCTGTGTGCTTTGAATATTCTTTGCCAGAACTTGCAATCTATTAACCAACTGAATATTGATGAAATTTTGTTTGCAACTAGCGTTAATAGAAACAATGATATTTTCTTTATGAATATAACCATGAACTTGTAATACAGATTTTCCACATGAAAATAAACTCTTGGTGATGTCTTTATCCTTACTCTTTGTATGAGACCACTTGTCTAAAAGTAATTTTTCAAGTGCTTCCTCAGAAAGTGACATCCACTCAGAATGGTGAAATGATTTCCACCATTTGAGAACATCACCTTTGAAACCCCAATCTACAAAAGATTTCCACTGTCCTTTCCATTCTAACTTGTGAGACTTTAAGAAGTCTTCAATACTAGGACCATCATCTTTTCCCGTAAAATACATCTTACTTGGAAAAAATATTCAACAAAAACTAGGGTTTAAAAATAAATTACCACAGAAAATCGTGGCCTTTTCAGGAAAACCCCTGAAAAACTGTTGAATTTAAAATGTTCATAAATTTACTTCCTGGACTCCATTTTGGTTGATTTTTTTTGAAATTGGGTATTTTTTCGAGAGGTATTCAAATACCCTATTTTTACTTTCCAAATTCAGCTTGTAAAGCTTCAGATCTGAACCTGAAGTGTGCCGCTCTCTTTTTCTTCCCTAGAAAAATTCTGCAAAAAGAACAAAAAATCATTCCCTTCTTTGGCCAAAGAAAGTGTTCTAATACCAATTGTTAAGTACCTATACCAGATCTGCAAATATACTTCAATAAGACTAAGAATAAACCTTAAACCATTCACCATAACATGAACACAAGAATATAGAGAAAACCCTTGGGGTAGGGTAACACCATATATTATGCTTTAAGGAAGGAATGCACTCCTCAAGCAACACTTGTTACAATGACAATATTCTTCACTATGCTTTATTACATTGCTTATACATCTTTATATAGCTCTCTCTATCTCCTAGGAACCTTCTAGAGAGCCTTCTCACATTTATTACATCCAACTACCATAGTGGGCTTTTATTAATATAGTGGACCTAGTCCACCTTACATTGAATGACCACATTCTCATATATTAAATGACTTCCACTAATAACACATAACTACATTCTCATTGGGTACCTCCCTAGGTACCCCATATTACCTCCCTAAGTATACCGGAATATATATATACAAATATAATCACCACAAATGTTGAATACACAATAGATCCAAAGGACAATATAGAAGAAATCACACTTTATTATATCAAACCTTTGAGGCAGGGCAACACCATACAATGGATCCTATTATGGAAGGGATCCTCTCCTGTTCACTTGCCTCTTCGAGGGGGCATCCTCCTATTGAGCTACAACTCACAACACAATAATTATCTTCATGTCCCATTACATTGCTTGAACCCTTTTATATAGTGTTGTCATCACCTAAGAACATTCTAGAGAATGAATCTTCTATAAGTAGAACCTTCTAAGAAGTCCTCTTACATTTATTATGTTTAACTATCCATTTATTATATCTCGCTACCATAGTGGGCTTTATTTAATAATATAGTGGACCTAGTCCACCTTACATTGAATGGCCTCCACTATTATCACTATGGGCCCTCTGGGCCCCCACTACTACCTTTCTAGCTACCTAACATTCCATCCCCCTTATGAAAGCGTTGTCCTCAACGCTTGAAGTACAACCATATACCAGGGTCCCATGGATAATTGTGGACCATAATGTTGAAGAAGACTAGAGAACCAAGGTCCCATGTAGAAAGGAAAGCCACCATGTTGAAGTAGGCCAACCGCCATTGTAAGCCCATGTCCCATGTCCAAGTGCTCATGTGAAATCTCCGTGGAATATTTTGGAACCCAATAACCAACTCAAAATGATGCTCCAAAGACTCACACCTGTCATGTGGATCCAAATAAGAAGATCCATCAACATAGTGGAAAATGGTCGTAGCATAATCTGGAAGGAATAATACCATTGTAGAATATGCAGGATATACACTTGTAATAATCATTGGCTCCTGATTTGTCACATTGATTCTCTTTACATAAGGTGGATTAGAGTCATCAAATAAAATATGAAAGTGGTTGTCATCCCAGAAATGACAACTATCCATATACCAATCATCGCAATCGGCCTCCAAATCATACCAAACATATATTTATTGATTATATTCATCCCTGATGTCTGCCATAAGAAATGTTTCATGCATGCTATCCAATGAAGTTGAATACTACAAAAACTATCATTGAGTTCGTTTGTGAGGCCATCTACAAAGTCATCCAATTTGGCATCTAATGTGTCATACAATTGGGATTTGAATGCTTCAGTAATTTGTAGAATTTATTTGAGGGTTTGAGAGGAAATAGCCATCTAAGCACCCTATTAACTCTTCGGTCCCGCAACTGTCATGACAAAACCCAAAAAATAGAACAATAAGTTACGGGAGAAAATCGCGGCTTTTTCCGGAAAACCCTGAAAAACTGTTGAATTTAAAATGTTCATAACTTCACTTCCCAGACTCCGTTTTGGGTGATTGTTTTTTTGAAATTGGGTATTTTTCTGAGAGGAATTCAAATACCCAATTGTTTTTTTCCAAATTTATCTCGTAAAGCTTCAGATATGAACCTGAAGTGCGTCACCCTCTTTTTTTTTCCTAGAAAATTTATGCAAGAAGAGCAAAAGTTTCTTCCCTTCTTTGGCCAAGGAAAGTGCTCTGATACCAATTGTTAAAAACCAGAATAGATATACAAATATAATCACCACAAATACTGAATACACAATAGATCCAAAGGACAATACAGAATAAATCACACTTTATTATATCAAACCCTTGAGGTAGGGCAACACCATACAATGGATCCTATTATGGAAGGGATCCTCTCCTGTTCACTTGCCTCTTCGAGGGGGCATCCTCTTATTGAGCTACAACTCACAATACAATAATTATCTTCATGTCCCATTACATTGCTTGAACCCCTTTATATAGTGCTACCATCACCTAAGAACATTCTAGAGTAGGAATCTTCTAGAAGTAAAACCTTCTAAGAAGTCCTCTTACATTTATTATATCTAACTATCCATTTATTATATCTCTCTACCATAGTGGACCTTATTTAATAATATAGTGGACCTAGTCCACCTTACATTGAATGGCCTCCACTATTATCACTATGGGCCCTCTAGCCCCCCACTACTATCTCTTTAGCTACCTAACACACATCTTTCTTTCCTTTATCAAGTCCTTCATCCAATTACTCCACCTCTTTCACTAGAAAGGTTTAACCGAAGACTGATAACGCATTTTTCTTCTTCTTACTAGGCTTACTGATTCTTCTACCTCCCACCGTCTTCTTTATAAAAGTTTATTTCTTGTATTTATTTGCTTTATGGTCCGTGGGAGCCCCAATCCAAGTCTTTAAGACAAACACATTTATAATTTCAAGAATATGTAACTGACTATATATTTTTTGAAATTCCAAGAGAACTATTTCGAGAACAATCTCGACTGTACTTTGTAACCTTGTTTTCATAATATAAATTATTTGTGGTTGATCTACCATTATATTTATTTGAGTTGCTCATGTGTCCACTCTGTTAAAGTTCTCTTATGCATGTGGATCATCTTCTTTTCCCAAACTATGATGGATGTGAGGAAATTTTGCTTATTTACTTTAAATGTGTGATTCATGGTCCTTTCTCAGGAACTTTCTTTAAAAAGAAAACAAAAACATTTCCTTTTACTTTATTGTAATATTTTTGTTTCTTTGAATTATTATGACGGACTTCTGTCAAGTCCCACATTTTAAATATTTCAAAACCTCAAGAAAATCTAAAGAGGAGTACCACCTCTATAAAAACGCAGGGGATTTATATCCTCATGAGATTGTCGTTTCGGTCCTAATGGATTCAAGCGTCAACATATACTTAGCTAAAATTTTCGCTGCTCTTGGAGCATTTCATCTCTCTTTTGCAATTGTTATGGTTTCTCTTGCTATTAGTGGATAAAAGTGGCGTGCTACACTCAGAGGATTTTTCTCTTGCTTGTAGATGGAATTTTCTTGGTCACTTAGGGTTTGATCTTGCATCTATTTGGAATTGGTAAGGAAATTCTGCACTTATTGTCTAAAATTCTTGCTTCTTCCATAATTGTTAGTGGATGAACCTTTGGAGGAGTATAAGGGCATACACCCTCCCCAAGATTCATTTATTTGCTTGTGAAAGGTCATTAATTTCAAGGTTGCTTAGAGAACTACAAGGGCGTACACCCTCCAAGCTCACCTTTGTTTGTTTCACAAACCCTAGGGAGTAAAAGGACTTACACCCCTAGGTTCTTTGTGGATCAAGCTCATACATCCAAGGTCATATTGTTGCATAAGGTTTTGTTAAGAGAAGTAAAAATGCTTACACCCTCTTAGCATTTCCTAGTGGACCTAGCTTGCCTTGGGGAAAAAAAGGATTTACACCCCAAGGATTTAGCCTAGCTATCACTTTCTTTGACTCCACAACCCAATAGTAAGGCACTAATCATTTTTAATTTGCATTGGATAAATAAAAGTGTTGCATTGGGATACGTGAAAACACGAAGGAATCAACTTGTTCAAATTGTTTTCTTTCATTGATGTCTAGGCTTGGTATTGCCCCGAGGGTGTCTCAATTGGCTACGTGTTTCTTATTGCTGTTACAAATTTATGCTACAACCATTAGCGTTGCATCAAACTCTCTTTTTCAAGCTCAATTTCTCACTCTTTTACTGTTGGAATTAGTTGGAAAGTTGTTATTATTAATCTACTTGATGTCGGCTATTGTTGGGCAATCTTCTAGCTATTTCCTTGGGGTAAAAGTTGTTGTTGTAGGAAATCACTACTAAAGTCACTTGGATGTCATAAATATACTCTGAAAACTTATCTTTACAACCATCTAAATACCACTAAAGTTGTGCTAAAATGTCGAGAACTTATCTACATGTTTTATGCTTCATAACTCAACTAATATTTGATGATTTAAGTGGTTTAATCCGTAGTAGTTATTTGATTTCATTGCTGATATATATTTCTGTTTATTGTTGGAATTAGGGACAACAAGCCTAACTTGCTTGTCCACCTAACATATATTGCATACAGTTGGTTTTTCTTGTGTCTTGGGCAGGTACAAACACTCTCAGCATGTACCTAAGGACTTGGCAACCTTAAACCTCTCCCGAGACTCATTCTCAAGCCTTCTTCCATCTAGTAACTTGACCTATAGGAGCTTCCATTCATACATCTCACTTTCCATCTCATTTCCCCCTAGGGTCACCGAGATTCCCCCCTTGAGGTGATTATATCATCTCTAAGTGACGGGAATACCTTCCTAAGGTGACAGTGGGTAGGTGTTCTCAAAGTTGTCTCCATTTTGGTGGTTGGGTCGAGCTTTGCCCAACCTACAACTTGTGCGATAACACGTACCAAATGGATTCTCGAGAATTCCAAGAAATTCACAAAGTCCTCAGGAGTCAAGAGGAACATATTCATTGTAGTAGGGCTTTAATTTTCAATGTTACTTTAAAAATTCATGAAATAGAATGTCAAATTACAACTTAGATAGCAAAAATCATGGGGTCTTTAGTGAAAATGAAGCAACGATGAGTAGTCTTGGAAGCATAATACAACCTTCTTCAAAATTTGGCACTCAACTTGAGCAGGGGTGACCAATCCATGGCCTCAAATCAAAGACTTTTACCTCACTCATCCAAGAGTGAGTTAAAAGAATCAGTGCACCAACTCGACAAGGAAATAGAAATTGTGAATCAAGACCCTGAACCAAAAGTACAGATCTAGATGATGTAGATAGTCGCTATGCTCTTTATTAATTTCAATGTTTTTCAGGGTTATAAGAATAGTAGACATATATTATAGAATATATAGTATCAAAAAATACTAGGTAGTTTTGTAAAAGAACAAAGCCAATATCTATTTTAAGCTTATAATGAGACTTTTTTACACTATGTAATGACTATTTTAAAACTCCCTGAAACAATATTACGATGTAACTCCTATTACAACAAATATATATATATATATATATATATATATATATATATATATATATATATATATATATTTATATTTCTTAACAATACGAAAAAATTTCAGACTTCATATATTTATTAACAATATGAAAAAGGTTAAGCCTTCATCTGTATTTTGAAGTATAAATTTTTTTGACAAATTTTAAAAGTATTCAAACTTTTAAATATTTTATATAATTAAAAAAAAATCTTTATAAAATAATTGTATTTTATAAAAATTAAACATCTTATTTAAAAAGATAATAACACAATTTAATCCCAATATTTAATTACTAGATCTATTCCAAATCTTGAAAATTTAACATGATCTTGTCACGTTTATGGGCTTTTATATCATTGGACTCACCTACACGATATGACGTATGTTAACCAAAGTGTAATTCCTTTCTTATAAATATTGATAAGATATTTGTATGATATTACGTTCAATGGTCAACTTGAGTGGGGTTGGAAGCTCCACTCAATCTCATACCAAACGCACCTACCATGAAAATGATTGACGAAACACACAAGCTTTGAATAATATGCATTTTCAATAGTTGCAGGTGATGTTATGCTTATGTATGTAGGTAATCTTAGCTTCCTAATCCACCAAACAAATCCAAGACCTCTGCAACTGTACCTCACCAACCCCATATATGTTAGTTTGAAACAAGAAAATGGGCATTGCTGAGTTGTCATTCTTCTCAATTTTGACACTTTGTATTGATGGTCATCTGTAGTATAAGTTGTATGTGTCACATGTTTTGAAATTAATAGGTAAGTTAATGTTATAATAAAATGGAAAAAATCAAATATGGATTATGGTTTATTGATGTTTTGAAATTAATAGAAAAGTTAATATTATAATAAAATGGAAAAAATCAAATATGGAATATGGTTTATTTTGATGTATGTGTTTTTATAATATTTGAAAACAAATTGAGAAATAACTATAAAGATATAAAAATATGGAATAAGTTTAAAAATGGTAAGTTTAATTATCATTGAAATATTTAAAAAAAATGAGTGGATCAAAGTGGAACTTTGTCATAGATTCACCAAAAAAATTGAATTTGTCCACTTTTTAATTTACTCATAAAAATATAATGAAAATATTTAAATAGATTCGCTAAAAAAAATGAGTTTATCCATTTTTAATTTACTCATGAAGATAAAATATTTTTATTATTAAAATAATTATAAAAACAATATACAAGTAGAACAATGATTATTGTTATTGAAAATAAATGTATTTATTATAATTATTCATAAAAAGCACATAACAATGTGCTTAAATTATATTTTATAACAATGCAAAAATATTAATAGACAAAAAAACCTAAGATGTAAGAACCTTAATCCTACTATGAAATTAGGGCTAAGCATTATGTTGTGATGGATGAGGTTGAGTTGTAAAAACAAAATGGGAGCCTTGTCAAGACCATAATTTTTTTTTGCTTGCTACTCTGTTTTAGGTATTCTTTAGTTTGTTAGAAAGAGAATTTGCACACTAATTTGGATGCCCATTCTAAAGTTAAAAAATATCGTAAAATGCATAGGAAGACCCCAAAAAATGCTCTTGAAGTTGAGACTGAAAAAATGCCAATAATAGGACTCTTTATAAGATGGCCCTAGATCGATTCCATGGATTATACAAGTAGAACCACATTCTCAATTGCACCTTGATCTTTGATTTGTATGGAGATTGGTCAAATTGTGCAACTTGAATACCTTAAAACAAGGAAACTCAATTGAATGTAATGGTTCAACACGCCAAATAAACAACTATTGTAAATAATAGTCTACCCTGACGAAAGTTAATATTTTATTAAAGAAAATAAGTTCTTAAGTACATAAACGTTAAAGTATGATAGGATTAACCCGTGAATTATATAGATATAATCAATCATATAAAGTGTGCTAATGTGAGTGTGACATAATCAACACATAAAAACCAAACATCAATAAACTATAAAACACTTCCAAACTAGATAATAAGCCAAAGTGCTACTAAATTGCTTAATTATATATTTATTCTCCATAAATCTGATTGGATTGATGATATGTTATAGTTTTAGAGTTTGTTACGCATTTCATGTATATCTTGTACTCATCATCAATGAAGAAAACATGAAAAACATATAACCTATACTCATCATTAGGAAAAAATCATGTTGAAAATTCTAAACTATAATACAACTTTAGCCCATAATAACTCATAAAGAATTTAATTAACACTGGTCATTTTAATTAGTTATATATCTATTATTGGAATGAATGAATAAGCTATAAGAATAGTGATAATCAAAACAATGTGAAGCATCATTATGATTGAAGTTGTAAGGACAAGTACATTAAATTTGATCTCACAAAAAATACAACAATAACTCAAACCTTAAAATTACAAACCTACATATTTATACATGTCTAAGTGATCACATGTATCAAATGACATGGTTACAATTGGTCAATCTCAAACACAACAAACAAGAATAATACATATGATTGAAGTTATAAAGACAAGTACATTAAATTTGATCTCACAAAGAGTACAAGAATAACTCAAATCTTAAAATTACAAACCTACATATTTATACATGTCTAAGTGATCACATGTATCAAATGACATGGTTACAATTGGTGGATCTCAAACACAACAAACAAGAATAATACATCCCTTGAATCATGAAATTAGGTTGAAGTAAACTTTAACTTGATTAAACTATTAAACTTGATTTTGATTGTAAATATAAAACTTAAAATATTTTTGTGAATTTTGATCACCTAACTTAAGATAACCACACTCTAATTATGTAAAACCTTGTCATTACAAACACTTAACTCATTCACACTATCTAGATGCACTCCAAATTGAAAAAGGTTTAGCATATACATAAAGCACTTTGATGCCCAAATCATTTTGGCTAAAGACAAGGATTATACAAACCCCACTCCATGCTTAACACGATGGAGGGATTAGAATATGTGGTGAGGGTCAAATGTAAACTTATTTAATTGTTTTATTTATTATTAAGAGGAGAGGAAAAAACTATCTATAACGCTTTTCCATTGAGAAGCAACATTCGTTGTTGAGTAGTATAAATCCACATTTTTAATGTTTGAGCATGGAAGCCATATGTAGTTATAGTGATATTGGTAGTGTGCTAGTGCAGGTACTTTTGTCCTATGTGTCAGTATTGGCAGGAAGGGATCATAAAAATCAGAATACAACAAAGATTATGGAATGTGGAAAGATATTCTTCCATTTTGATGTTATTCATGTTACATATGTTTATTTTGGTTTTAAATTTTATTGAAATGTTTGATTTGTAATTAGACATGTAAATGTAATTTCATATTCTTCCATTTTGATGTTATTCATGTTACATATGTTTATTTTGGTTTTAAATTTTATTGAAATGTTTGATTTGTAATTAGACATGTAAATGTAATTTCTTTTTGATGTGTAAGTTTGTTGCATAGTGTATGAAAAAGGAGTTGTTGCATAGTGTATGAAAAGGAGTTGTTAAAGTTATATCGGTCTATGTATATAATATAATTTTTTTTTAAAAAGATTTTTTGGGTTGATTTTTTTTTTTGTAAATAAAAAGGTGGATCTTTGTATTATATCATCAGTTTACAGTTGTAAGTTGTTTGACAGTCATCTGTTCTGTCACATAAGGGAAACCAGGACATGTGACTCCAAGCGATGATAATTCTATCATGGTTGTGGAATTGTTTGTAAAATTGACAAAAACACTGAAAGTTTCTATTGGAACTTCGTTCCAATTAGCTAATCTAGGGCATGCTACATGCAGAGCCGCCATTACTATGCTAGCTATACAACTGTAAAGAAAATTGGATACTGTAACTGACATAAAATAGACTTTGGGGTAGGCCGCTTCAAACCAAAGGGGAACCTGGGCGCCCATTAGAAGTGAAGGCCGAGACATACTTTTGCTTGCAAGTGGGGCAGCTTACAGATCTTGGGGCGTCTGAGAAGGCCTCAAAAAGAAAATCCAAGTGCTGGTTGATGATTCGTTGTCCTTGCGCTTGCTCGTCCTGCCGTTGCCTGATATCAAAAAGGAGTTCAAGGCGCTCCTCCGCTAGATAATGTATGTTCTCTCCATCTTTTGAAACTTGCCAACTTGGAGGGATCTCCTCCTCTACAATACAACCACCTTCCCACCGGCGAGTCTGAAAGTCGGGGACGAAGGCGGAGGGAGACTCTTTCTTAAGCTCCAGGCTTGGGCCTGGCTGAGAAGAAGAGGGTGGCCCTACATGCTGAAGAGGAGGTGGAGCCTCCCCTTTATCCAAGTTGAGGCTCGGAAGAATCTTTGTTCGTGAACCGATGGTCGTTAAGAGAAGAGGCGACGGTTGACAATGCATGGTGGGGGACGGGGTCTCCTCCTTTGGAGTGCACAGGGAGGCCTGGGTATTTGGAGACAAGATTCCAAAATTTGGGGTGCGCATGGTGGACTGAGCGTTGCTGGTGTGAGTGCAGGGACGACTGAAGTGGGCAATCAGAGCTCGTTGGGAGGCAGTGAGTCTCTTGTCATGGGTGTAGGCAATTTTATTTTTGCCTGCTCATTTGGGTTTGCCTCTTTCCCGTGGCATGGTGGAGAAAAACACAGGGGTGGTGAAAGGGCAATGGTGGTCTGGGTAGACACGGAGAACATGCAGAGAGCAAATGGATAAGTCGGGAGGGCCGAGAGACACAATGTTGGAGTGATAACTAGCAATGAGCAGGAGAAAGAGCGCGCCATGGACGATTTTAACACCGATGAGGGCAATTGAAACCTTTCCCATCGCCATAGAAGGCTGACAGGACTGGTTCAAGCTCTTGGTACCTGCAAACTGGCTGGAACACGCATTCGGGTGCTTGCCCATGCACATTAAGTTGAATGCCTTAAAAATTCGATGCATGGGGAGTTATATAATCGGGGGTGGCGGCTTAGGGCAATAAATTTCTTCGCCAGCTGTCCCACCCAAGTGTCCTCCCACTTTTGCCTCGTGTCACCCCATCCGGGTTTTTTTTGGTTGATTTTATTGTTTTATATTTATTTATTTTATTTATGTCAAATATATTTTAATTATATAACTTATCTCTATAAAAGAAGAAGATTAAACATTTTATGATTTTGACTCCTTTTTTTTGTTATAGAATTTTTAATGAAATTGTAAATTTGAATTGTTGAATTTGTTGTTTTTAATGAAAAATTGAATTTAACACTTTTCAATACTCTTATTGCAATTTGATTTTGCAATATTAATGATTAATATTTGTAATTCTATCAATTAGAAAAGAATTTTCTCCAATTAAAATTAAAATTTTGGATTTATTTATTTTAAAATGAAAAAAAATTAATATAATTTTTAAAACTATAAAAGAATTAAAATGAATAATATTTATTGATTTTATATTATTTCTACTTAGTCTCTAAGATGCAAGTTAATAAGTTATACCTAGTTTTTAACCTAAAAGTTTATAAGTTAAATAAAATAACCTATTTTTCTCCCATTTTAAGCCAAAAATTTGGATTTATCTTCTTGTTTTTTAAGTGAAAAATTCAAATGATGTTTAAAACTATAAAAAGAATTAAAATGAACAATATCTAATTATATTAATTTTATATTATTTCTACTTAGTTTTTAAGATGTAAGTTAATGAATTTTACGTAGTTTTTAACATGAAAGTTATGAGTTAAATAATATTTATAGTAATAATATAAATTATATCAATCTATGTTATATGTTAAAATAAGAGAGAGAAATAACACAACAAGAAGCATGTATATAAATGGATATTAGAAATTTATCTTGGAAACTTTTTAAAGAAAATTAACAACTATTAGATATATATTAACCTTCGCAAATCAACCAACTTAGATCAACACCAATTGAGTCATCTTATAATGGAGTATCTCAAGCTATCAAATAAGTTGAACATCATATGTAATACCATGGCAAAATACCATGGGTTACTGAAACCATGGACTAATAAACTAGCATTGATTAACCCATCGATTTCATCAATCACTTACTTAAGGTTATCTTAACTACTCAATGACCGAGTCAATATTAACCCAACATTTCCCCCTTTAAACTTGCCTTGGGATAAGTCTACCCCCCCTCAAAGTTTATTAACTGGGTATCCGGGAATACAACATGCCCCCTCCCACATCATCTAGGTCTAGGTCTAGACATTATACTGGTGAACCATTAAACCATGGGTATGCATGCCTAAATAGACCTTGCAACCATATGCCCATTTACATGTGGTAAAACACAAGTCAGTGAAAATAATTACAACTTATGCTCGAGCACGTGATGCTACAAAACATCAACCCTTTTCATTGCTATATCCCTTCGACTCCAAATACAACGAACCAAATCAAGCACTCCTTTGTTGAGTACTTCTTTAGATGCTATCCTTGGGGTATTTTCACTAGTGCTCCATTTCCATGTGCCAGTGATTATGGTTTATAAACCCATGAACCATCATTTCAATTTTTGTGCATTGGTCTATTACCAACTCCTCTCTAATAAACTATCCATGAAACACCCAAGCTACTCTCCCTAGAAAGTTCAAGCATACCGAGCTATGATACTAGATGTTAAAACAAGAGAGAAAAATAACACAACAACAAGCATGCACATAAATGGACACAAGAGCTTTACCTTGGAAACTCTTAGAGACACCTAATAAATATCTATTAACCTTGACCGAATTGGCTAAGCTAGGCCAACATCGACTGATTGAGGCATCTCACCATGGAGTATCTCAAACCATTAAATAAGCTTCATCATATGTAGTACCATGGGTTCATAAACCACCATCGGTTAACCCATCAATAACCAACTCAAGATGATCTTAACTACTCTATGATCGAGTCAAGATTAACTCAACAATATCATACAACTTTTTATATGTAATGAATTTCATGTGTTACTTTGTGTGTATAACCAAAACTAATTAAAAATTATATATATTGTAAGATTATTTTTAAATATTTAAATTCACAAATTAGAATGTTTACTATTAAAATCTATTTTTAAAATTGGCCAAGAAGCCTTCATTCTAATGTAATGATCTAGTTAGTCTTTCAAAAGATAAAAATAAATAAATAATAAAGTAAAATAAAGATTTTTTTTTTTTAAATTTTAACATATAAAATAATTATAAATTTTAATATAAAAAGCTTTTAAAATTGGCCAAGAAGCCTTCCTTATAATGTAATGATCTAGTTAGTCTTTGAAAAGATAAAAATAAATAAATAATAAAACAAAATAAAGATTTTTTTTTAAATTTTAATATATAAAATAATTATATTTTTTAATAAAAAAGAATTGGTTTTCTTGTGGCACATCCAAAAAAATTCAAAAAGTTAGCTAAAGTCAAAATATTTCTCTTCATTAGGTATCAAGTTATAATCATATTAGGAAATAAGAAAAACATAATAGTAAAGAGCAAACACTTGAAATAGAGAACTAACTAACAATTCGACTAATTGTAAGAAGGGTTGGTCATGGTCGTTGGGGGCCTTGCTTCAACAAGTTACAGGGGATCAATGTTAATGGATACTTGGTTCTACCCATTGAAATGTGGCTTTGAGGGCTTGGGCCCTCTTAGAGAGCAAATGCAAGGATGGGAAAGTGTTTTTCATGGTGCAGGTGACCAATATATAGTCTATGTACATGTTTTTGTTGCTCTCGTACCTGTCGACTAACCCTATGTTCTGGCTTGTTGTCAACTCACTAGGTGGGTTTGCAATGATGGGACCCAACAATGTCAGGTCAATATAGAGGTCCATAAAGCCCAGGTAGGCCAAATGGACTTGGAGGGTAGGGAGGTACTCTACCCATCATATAGGGAGACTTGAGCCAATATTCAAGAAGTTGTTGGAGATGTTCCATCTCTAGAGGTACCTTGCATGTGTCCATGGTGATTTGTAGAAGCAAGTTGACACACATTAGTGCAACATCAAATTAAGAGAAATGATGAGAAGCATTAACATCAAACAAAGCAACATTTTATTTTTTCCATAGCCAGAAAAAAGCTTCAGTGCTAAACAACATCAACCTGAAACTCAATGGCCCAAGGTAGGCATGCGCCAAGCAAGGCATTCACCAATTCAAGGAAGTATATATTATATTGCTAGCATATCACCTCTATCCAAGCCCAAATAGATTGAGCACTGGAAGAGATATTTAGAAGTTTTTGTACACCCACAATGTGGGAATTGTGGATTATGCACTCGGGGATAAGTTAGTCTTCAACCCACAGGGAGGCCACCCACCACAATGCTCCAAATAAAAAAGAACTTCTTTCAACTCAAGCACAGGTTTTTAAACATTGTGTAATCAAAATAACTATTTCTATTGTTTGGATCTCAAGCAGTAGATTTATTCTATCAAATTTCCTAAAGCAAAGCCATTTATACTCCATGATCGACCTCATAACACTAACAAGCTAAGTTTTAATATCAAATCTTCAAAAATGAATTCATAAAAACATTATACAATTATCTTTTTCAATATTACTTAAATCAAATTGACATATCAATATAAAGAGCCCATTTTCTACATCAAATAAATCATTAACCAAATAAATGCTTGATATAAACAACCTCAAAATAAAATACTAAAAAAACCAAAATTAATAATTTATAAATTTAATTCAAATTATTCAAATAATAAAATGATTAATCACCATTTTAGCATACATGCAATGGGCTATCCTATTACCAAATCATTTATAAACCAAACAAACCATGTATATAAAAAAAAAAAAAAGGGCTAATATCCATTTCTATTGTGTTTAAAATGAAACATCTCAAATCATTTAACATGAAGTGCTATAAGCACGTTTATACCAAAATCTGATGGGTATGACTAACGGTTTTTGAGTAGAGACGAGTGACATAGATTGAGTGATGAGTCCACGGCTTTATATACTTCTTCTTTGAGCTTCCTTTGTGCTTGAAATCTACAAAGGGCTCATTATATTCCTCTGAAAACTTAGATGCTGAATTTTATAATAAGATATGAAAAACGAAATTGTCAATATTGCTTTCATGAGACATTTCATGATTGTGTATAAAAAGTTGTTATCGATCACACCTTTTAGTGATGAGAATTTTGTACCATGACTAACTTTTAGGAAGTAAGATGGGATTGGAGTGATAAATACAAGTTTTCAATAAATTTAATTATTTTAGTATGGAGGTTGATGTTATTTATAGAAGTATCATAGTAATGCTTTGGAAAGTTGGAGTAGAATTTTGAGCATAAACAAGGTTTAGGGATTGTTATTTGTTAAATCAAGAGTTGTGGGTGTTCTATGAGAAATGTAAGATTTTTTCAAATTAATTGGACAAAGTGTTAATGTTATCCCATTAAGAAACATATTCATAGTCTTTTATTACGATTGCAAAAACATCTCTAATGACCCAATTTGTTGTAAATGGTTATGAATTAGTTTATTCTCCCATGGAATGATTTAAGCTCTACATCACATTTCAATTTCATAAAAAAATGACATTCTCCCATAGAATGATTAAGCTCTACATTATTTCAATTTCATAAAGAAATGACAATGTAATGTTACAAAGTTTAATTTACTAATATTTTTTTTTTTAAAACTAAAATTGAGAAATATTACATTAAAATCCTTGTAACATAACTAAATAGTGAAAATACAAATACTATTGTACTTAAATTTCAAACAAAATTGAAAGCTTTCGTATGCCACAAAAGAGAGCTTACAAAGGTCCACATTTAATACATCCCAATAATCCTTGCGAGTATACTACTGAAAAAAGACACCTAATATTCTAGTTGCTTTAAAAAACATATAAATTAATGAAACAAATGGTGGTTGTTAGCTTCCTCCCGCCCTATGTTGAAAGGAGGAGAGTTGTGTTGTGCAATGTCCATGTCTTCTGACATTTGATGTATTATCTCCTCCTCCTTAAGACCCGCTTAAACAAAATTGGTTGACATCCCATGATTTGAGGTTGTAAAGTGAGAATATTTACTGAGATTGATGACCATATTCCTTAACATATTTTAATTTACTAGTTCTACACTAATGTAAATGCAATGTTAATGATGGTTATGACTCTCCATGCTACAACAATGTTTAGAAATGAAACTACATACGAAAAATAATAGATATCCTTTTCACCTTTGTTTTGAGAGGTGATGAACATGTAAATTATTCAAGTTAACGAGAAATCGATCATTAATGAATAACATTTATAGGTAATGGGTCATAGAAGACTCAATGTTAAATGCTTGAGCAATAATAAATTTACTCAATCAAGAAAAAGATAAGGTGAGAACATAGATTATGCAACAAAATGTGTAGTTGTAAAATCTTTATGCATGTTGCCTACAATAAGGTGGTTAAATGATATAACTCCAATCATGTGATAACATGGTGGTCAAAATTCTATATGCTAGAGTTCCACATCAACCTACAAAAACATGCAAAGAGACCACTACATAATAGGACCAATGTACAATA
>ML821090.1:95991-116115 GCA_009831015.1 Picea engelmannii | reverse complement strand
AAAATGGATTTGGTGCAATCGTTGTTTGGTATACTCAATTGTGTCACTCAGTATTAAAGTCCTGTACATCTACATATAAAATGAAAGAACCGAAGGAAATGCAAAGAAGGACTTTCACATGACTTTACAGGTCTTTGTATAAACAATACATTTGGTTCAGAAGTCTTGATGTGCATATAGTTGGGAAAACAGAGCGCATCATACAAAGCCTCTCATTCAACCTCCTCTTACTCAACCAATTAGATGATCGATCCCAATCATATCTAATTTTGTTGAATCTCAAACCAATTATATATACATAATTTAGAGAAAACCTTAACAAAAATATAGAGAAAACTATCTAAAATTGGGTTTACCAAGTCAATTTTGAAATCACTTTTAGAGCTTTCTACAACTACCACATTTATTATAGAGAGTAATATATTTATTAACAGGAGTAATTAGCATATTCCAACACTCCCCCTTAATTATGGCCAGTGAATGCTTCAACATCTATAACACCTAGATTATGCCTATGAAATTCAAAAACATCACTCCCTAGTGTCTTTGTAAATATATCAATCAATTAGTCTTTTGAATTATAAAATTTTAAATATATATCATCATTTTTTTTACAAGCTCTTTAATGAAGTGATATATATTATCAATGTGTTTTTTTTTTGTGAAACACATGATTCCTGGATATAGCTATGGTTGAATTGTTGTCACAATAAACTGGATTTGGTACTTCTTATCCTCATTGAAGTTCATCAAATACTGATCATAACCAAACTACTTGACAAGATATATTCATCTTCTATTGATGAGATCATGACAATGGGACAATTCTTGGGTTCCCATGAAATCAAACTTGAACCAAGATCAAAGACATACCCTAAATTACACTTTCTATCATCTGGGATACCTACAGTGTCACTATTGGTATAGCTAATCCAACAATCAGTCTCATTGTTTGAGTATAAAATACTATATATTGTTGTTCCTACAATGTATCCCAAAATCCTTTTTCCAACTTGGCAATACATTTCTTTAGGCATCTCCATAAACCTAACTGCAAATACAATGTTTGGTCTAGTGGCAATGAGGTACATGAGACTACAAACTAATCTCTTGAATAATGTACCTAATCTATATTTGAACCTTTATCTCATTTTCTATTTTTTCTTCATGTTGCTACCGGTGTGGGTGCTACGTTGTAATTCATCATTCTAAATATTTTTGGCACATCCAATGCATATTTTATTTGACATATAAATATTCCATAATTTGATTGATTTACCTCTATGCCAAGGAAGTAATTCATCAGGTTTCTAATAAAAATGATGTCATCAACATATAGACAAAGAATTAGAATTTTCCCTTGTTGATTTACCTTTGTATATAGAGTGGGTTCACTAGTTCTTATGTTAAATCCATGGCTGATCAAATAAGAGTATATCTTGTTGTACCAAGATCTTGGAGATTGTTTAATCCCATAGAGATCCTTCTTCAACTTGTATACCTTATGTTCCTATATTTTTATCTCGTACTCTGGTGGCTGCTACACATAAACTCCTTCTTCTAAAATTCCATTTAAGAATGTAGAATTTACATCCATTTCATAATCTTTCCACATGTTTTGGGATGCTATGGATAAGACAACTTGTATTGTATCTATCCTTGCAACTGGCACAAAGGTATCATAATAATCAACTCCAGGTTGTTGTGCAAACCCTTTTGCTACCAATCTAGCCTTGTACTTTTCAACCTCTCCTTTCTCATTCAACTTGGTTTTGTAAACCCATTTTACACCAATGCAATCTTCACCTTTTGGTATTTCTACTGCATCTCATGTATCATTCTTCTCTATGGAATCCATTTATTTATCCACTTCTTTTGTACCCAATTTTATTCTTTAATTTCTTCTTCAAAACATGTCGGTGGACAAATAGACAATTCAAAATTTGAATGCACATTTATATCTTCATATATTTCTATCAAACTTCTAGTATTTTTATATCTTAGGGAAGTAATTGTAGGTTTAGATTCAATACTTGATTGATAAATAGAAATAGACTCATATGTTGGGCTAGATGGCTCACCTTGAAAAAACAATCTTGGACTCCTTGTCGAGGTGCCTTGGTGATTGGGTTTGCAAACCTTATTTTCCACCATGTGTGATTTGCTCCTTTTCTTATCTCCTACTTAAGGTACTACTCCAATAGATACAGTCTTGTATATGCCTCCATCCCATGCTTCATCCTCTTTGAATTCAATGTCCCTATTGGTTATCACGTGATTATCACCTTCTTTGTAACATGATTATACATTTTATGTTCCTTGGATGGATTAGTGTACCCAAGAAAGATGCATTTTTCATTTATATCATCTAACTTCCTCCTCAAATCTTTAGGTACATGAGTGTATGCCACACAACCAAATACTCTAAGATGTTATACACTGTAGCTCATACCTTTCCATGCTTCTTTTGGGATTTTGTTCTTCATACTTTTAGTGGGAGATCTGTTAAAAACATAAATAGAGAAAGCTATTTCTTTTGCCCAAAATTCATTTCACAAATGTTTTTCCTTCAACACGCTTCTAGACATATTTATAATGGTTATATTTTTCCTTTCAGCCACACCATTTTTTTAGGTGTATACCTTGTTGTAAATTTCCTTTTGATTCCATGTTTCTCTCATAAATCACGAAAATCATTTGAATCATATTCACCACCCATGTCTCACCTTAACACTTTAATTTGATGACCACTTTTCTTCTCCACCAATGCCTTGTATTCTCTGAACTTGCCAAAATTTTCATATTTCTTTGCAAGAAAGTACACCCAAGTATTTATGTTGTAATCATCTATGAAGGTTAGGAAGTAGTAACTTCCTCTTGGTGACTAGTTCTGCATAGGGCCACACAACCAGCTTCAAGGGTGTGTTTGATCTATAAGATGCACCTTTAGGGAAACTGTCCCTATGCTGATTTTCCATAATGCATATCTCACATGAACTAGTTGGCTCTTGAATGGGCGACAAACCTTTAACCATCCTTCTTTGCTGCAATAAATTTAGGCCACCAAAATGTAGATGACCGAATTTGAAATGCCACAACTAAAAATCATCCAAACATGTTTTCTTTTGGGTAAATGAAGCATCTTGTCTACCATAATTCATGACAAGATGATACATTCTAGTTTTTTTCATATTCACCCTAGCTATTAACATCTTACTAGGATTTGTTTCATATATCAAAAAATCATCTCCCTCAAAAATTACATCATACCCTTTTTGGGTAAGTTGGTCGGCACTAATAAGACTATGTTTAAAACTTGGAGCATAATATACATGTGGATTGTTACACCCACTATCTATAAGCCAAATGTCAATAGAAATCTATTGGGAAACATTACAAGTAAGGAATAAAGAGTCTTCGTAGTTCTCATAGGTTTTATAATAATTTTCATTATGTTTACTAAGATTAGTCTTCTTCTTCCTACATTCATTTTCATAATGACCTAGCTTATTACAATAAAAAAACTTGACCATGGACTTGCCATACCTCTGATTTTGCTGTCAGATTTTTCTCCTACTCCCTCTTGAGATATGAAGTTTTTGACCTCATCTCCTTTCTTGTTCTAGATGTTCTTTACCATCTCTTTAGCCACTTCTTTTGTTGCTTCTGCCCCTATTTCTTTATCTTGATCTACATTTTCCTCTTGAGATAGAAAACTGAGACTTGAAAGCCCTCTCAAAAGAATCAACATATATGTTCATTGTGGATTCATGGAATAGCAAAGATTTCAACAACTCATCTACTAATAGTTGTTTCAAGTCCTTAGACTCTTCAATGGCTACAATCACTGCATCAAACTTCTTGGGCAAGGTTATAAGAACATTCTCTACCACATTTTGATGTAGAAGTCCTTCACCATTCACCTTTAATTGATTTACAATGTTCATGACTTGGGTCATGTACTAGTCTAATGATTCATTCTTCTTCAAATTCTCAAAATTCATTCTTAATGTCTGTAGCGTCTTTAACTTTTTAATACCTTGATAGTTGGTATCTTTTCGAAATTCATTTAGTGTCTTTAACTTTGTATTACCTTGACACTTGGTCTCTAAGATGTCTCGATTTATCTTTCCATACCATTTTGGATGAGATAGAGTGTTTTTGCATCCTTGTTATTGTTATCTATGAGATTATTCTTTTGAGTATTTGTAGAAGTCAATAATGTCTTCATTTAGATTGCCATACTTTCTAATTATTTAGTGTGAGAATAAGGATTTATGGTTGTGTAAGACTATTACTATTTGAAGTCATTTTTTATTTATTGTTTATTTTTACAAAATATTTTTTTTATTTTGCAAAAAGATGAATTTTCTAATTTGAACCAAAATACTCTTCACTTTCATGATGAAAATAACTTCCCACTTTCCAAGTTATGCAAATTTCAATTATTTTAACTTTGATACATGTAAACTCATAAATTGATAACACTTTGTCACACTAAGCCATTATTGTTGTAAGTGTGAGAAACTCAAAACCAAAATTTTATTTTAGACTAACAGTGATGTTTGCAATTAGAAAACCTTGATTAAGGATTTTTACTTATATGCACTTATGGTCTTGATGTGCATCATGAGAGTACTGTAAACAACCACCTGTCCTTGAATGCTCATGGATCTGAGTGACAGCGCTTATTTTTAAAACTTTCCAGTGATTCATGGATGATAAGTTGAGTAAACCAAAAGCTTATTAAAGTTTTTTCTATACTTTATTAGTTTTATGTACTTATAATTTATTTAAGATAGGATAAGTTCTTTTTAGAATCTTATTAAAATATTATTATTATTATTATTTAAGTTTATTATTTTTCCTTAGCTTGTAGTGTATTTTGGATATATATATATATATATATATATATATATATATATATATATTCCAAGAAAAATTTTGTGGAAAACCCTTCAAGTACTTGTCCATGATTAAGGACATCAAGTGAGACCCAACAATATAAAAATTATAGTTGGTCTGAGACTTGACCCGGTGGCCCCTTGTATGATAACCACGACACTTATTCCCTATCTCCTAATCTTTTTGGCATCTATATTGATAAGTTAGAAGATTGTTTGGAGGATGCATCTCGCTAGTATAATCATCATACTTCTTATTTATGATGATGATATTGTTTTTATGCCAATGAGTCCATATGACCTAGGTACACAAATTATAAAACTCAAGGACTTATTCTCCAGTATGGGCATGAATGTGAACACTGAAAAAAAAAATTATGATAATTAAATCCAACAAAAATCACCTAGGATATTTTTTTATATGAAAAAAATATTTTGGAGGAAGAGCCTTCATACAAATATCTCGGCATCTATATTCACCACAATCTCAATTAGAACTATAGTATTAAGAAATGATAAACAAAGGGTGAAAAGGTTATTATCGGCTTGAAAACAATTGTAAATCAATGGACCTTTGGCTTTGGGATAAGAAAAAATACCTCTTTCAAACTCTAGTCACTTCGGTTATCATATATGGATTTGAAGTTTGGGTTTGCAATATCTCTACAGAATCCTAGAGAAAGATATAATATATCCAAAATAATTTTATAACTTGTAATATAAAAATTAAGGGAAATGAACTGTGTCCTATCCTCCTCATATAAAGTATTCCCCCCACTGAGAGCATTTCTAGGATTAGATATATAACTTACAAGAACAAGATAAACAACATGGATCACATGAGGCTCCCCAAAATTGCTCCAAACTCTAGATACAAAACCACCAACGACTCAAGAGGAATTGATAAAGATGCCAGATCTTAGCTAAATCATTGGGGAATACAAGAATGAACCATCATAATATTACAAATATCATCACTTCTAAATTTAGGGAGAATATGTGGTGTGATAAATAATTATAGGATAAAAGAAAACTGAGATACTGCAAGGAGGTGGTCAACGCTAATTCAGAAGATCAAAAGTAACTCAAAGTTTCTAGAAGTCCAAAGAAGAAAATCAACTTTGCCTTAATATAAGAACAAACTCTCATTAAATACATAGAGAAATCGGGCATTGCACTATAATTCTAAAAACACTATGGGATGAAATAATCTATCATATTTGTGACACTAAGATGGTTGAAGATGAAAAACACTTCCTCTTAGATTGTGGTTCCTATTCTCAAAGTATCCCAATTTAAAAATATTTTCCACAATATAGACATTCCTAACCTTCTAATCATAAAAAATATGGTGATATTGGATCACTTTTCTCAATGTTTTTTGAGCACATAAATACAATTTTAAAAAATTCTAAGTAATCTCTTGCCTACTAAGTAATATATTACATACCTTATTAAGGTCTGATAAACCAATTAATCTCAATGGATGTTAATCATCATCGTTGTCGTCATCATCACCCACACACACACACATGATGATGATGATGATGATGATGATGATGATGATTAACGTTCAGTCAGATCGAATTGGTCTATCATACCTTAAGAGGTTAACAAATTACTTGCAATTCTTTAGAATTTTGTTTGTGTGCTCGAAACGGATTAAGAGAAGCTTTCCAAGATCGCCATAGTTTTGTTGAGTTAAAGGGTTAGGAAGGTTGGTAGTGTGACAAATATTTTTAAATTGAGATCTAATCTAGGTATTGGCTAGACAATCTAAGATAAAGTTCTTTCCATACGCAACCTTCTTAGTATCACAAAGGTGTCACACTCTTTTATCACATGGTATTTTAGGAATTGACCAACTCCTAGTTTCAGTATGGATTTCGTGAGAATTTTCTCTTATATTAGAAATACTTATTTCTTTGTTCACACTTGTCAAAGCATAGAGATAATTTTGATATTCTATATTAGGGTTGATTACATCCTTATAATGCCTCAATTTTCCTTTTTCCTCTAACTCTTTGTCACACCACATTTTATCTTTAAATTTTGATTTAATGATATTTTTAATAGTATCCTTATTATGCAAAATGGTCTCTTCCATGATTCCTCAATGGCTTAGCCAAGACTAGGCATATTTATTCCATCCTTGCTTGAGTCGAAGGTGGTTACGACTGGATTTTGAAGCAATTTTAGGAAGCCACTTGCCGTCCATGTTCTTTAACTTGTTATTATACATTAGGTATCTAGTCATAGCCATGCTCTAAATTGGGGAAAGGATTTCCTCTAATAGGAGGATGGGATATGGTCTATTTCCTTTAATTTTGAAATTATAGGTTATCAAATTCTTTTGGATTTGCTCTATCTTTCTCTAGGATTCACAAGAGATATTGCATCTCCATACTTCACATCCATATACAATAATAGGTGTAACAAGAGTCTCAAAGAGGAGTTTATTCTTATCCCATATCCAAATATCGACTGATTTACAATTGTTTTCAAGACCATAATAATCTTTCCATCTCCCAATTATCCTTTTCATAATGCTACAATTTCACTTGATCTTGTGGTGAATATCGATTTCAATGTATTTGTATGAAGTCACTTCCTCCAAGTTATTTTTATCTTATGCAAAGGTATCATAAGTTATCTTATTGCATTCAATTATCATGACCTTAGTATTGTCAGTATTAACAGTCTTACCCATATTGAAGCAAAAATCCTTGAGGATTCTTATTTTATTTCCAAGATCGTGGGAACTCCTTGCCTTAAGAACAATATCATTAGCATAAAGAAGAAGATTGATGAATATAGAAGTGAAAGTAGGGCCGACACAACTTTATTTTTCCAAGAAATCTTCTAACTTGTCAATGTATATGCCAAAAAGGGTAGGGGACAAGGGACAACCTTGCTTGGCTCCAATATTGCAGTTAATCTCATTCGACCAGCCCTCAATTGATCCAGATTATTTTTGACATGAAATGAGAGTGGAGATATAATAAATACATGTACAAAGATATATCAGAGATCTAATAATATAATAGATATGTATCAGATATATAACCATAAACACATAGATACAGTAATACACAATTTCTATTAATGAGTGAAATGTACAAAACTGTAGAAATACAGAGTGAAAGACTCACTAGAATGGTGGAAGCTTATCTCTGAGAAGAGATTTCACGGCTACGCTCATTCGCAAGAAGATGGTGATGTTTACAATGAGGCTCTAGAGGTATTTTTAACATAAATAAAATACAAAATGCTAACCATGGAAGACGACAATCCAAGAGGTTTGTGGACCTCGTTTTGGGTAGTTTGGTGTATCAACTTCCCAGGGGCACAACTTTGGCATATGATCTATGTTTGGGGTGAATGATAGCTCGTTGGAAAGGTATTGACTAGGAGCTTCATTTCATAGGCTCAATCAAACATTTAATAATTAATGAGGTGTCTGATCATGAAAAAACGTCGTTTAGGCCCTCAAAATGGCCCCAGAAGTTTAGGACCCGAAAAACTATTAAAAATAGTAAATTTCCAAAAAAATGTTTTGAGCCAAATGGAATAGGTGGGTGGAAATCGAGATCCACTTGGATCAATCCTCCCTCCTTAGGAAGAAATGGACTCCATTGTGTTGAGTTCCCATGGGAGAGGGGGAAGAGTTTCTTGAATTTGAACCTTGGTGAGATGCTTACCTTGCTGGAGAATTTGTAATGCTTGGCTTGTGGAAGGTTGTCGAGACCCCGATGTTGGAAGGGTTGGAAATTTTTAACCAATATGGCTATATGATATTACTATGTGAAAAATAAATCTTTGTGCTTTGCTTCAATGTTGTTGACCTGCTTCTGTTAGATAGAAGGTGTTTGGATTGAGGCTACAATGGTTGCAGTGTCCTTCTATTGGTGTTTTGAACAGATTGTGAAGAGGATGAATGTTGTAGTATGATATATTACTTTTCGGCACTGTTTAGGTGGGACAATAGTCAAAACTACCTATGGTATCCTATAGATATGACCCTCCATAGTAACAATGACTCTATGGGGTCGAGACTCATACATAGCATGGCGCTTCCACACTATGGTTGGCCCAAAATAGCATCACATACATCTAGTGAGGAAACATCACATAATACCTCATCCTTGAAGGGATTGATGCCATATGACAAGAGATGCTATTGGGTGACATGGATAACTCATCCTTGATGAAGATGTCTGATGTTGTAGGGATGTAGCTGTGATGTTGTCGATAATTCCAACTGTTTGAAGACCTCTGTTGAGATGAGGATCTTATGGCTTCCACTATCAACAATCAAATGCAACGTGGTCTCCTTCACCCACATATATGAATGAAAAAGGAACTCTTCCTGTTCAAGATATGTTTGTTCTTCTAGTTGAATTGTTGCGGTCGAAACAATAATAGTGGGGTCTACGTTGATGATCTGTCTTCTCCCATTATTTTCTGAATCAAATTATGAATCAAGGTTCGACTCCTTTTCTTTTATCTTGGCCACCAATGATTGTTTTGATAGAAATTCATCAATGTTGTTCCAGGGGATTTTGTGGAAATCGCACCACTTTCTAGTGTCCTTCTTCGTCTTTCTATTCACCTTATTTTCCTGTGGCTTGGACTGGTTTTCTGGAGGATTCTTGTTAGGTTCGTCTTTACCGTACTTTTTTTGTTGTGGATTTTCAAACCCAAACTCTCGTTTGTTCTAGTTCCTAAATTTATTCTCAATTTTGACAACATATCGATAGGAAACTCCCAATGATGAGATATCTATAAAATCCATTTTGTTTTGTATGTACCTATGAGGAGCCCAATGATATTTCAGAACCAAATGTCGCTAGGAGTCTTTGATACCCATATTGGTGTGAAAGGTGTGGAAAGTATTTGTGAACTCCAACACTTTTTGAACCCTCTCTTGTCGTAGTGTGGTTCATCTCATGTATTTGTAATAATAGTTACCAATAGGCTAATATTGTTCCTTGAATGCATCCACAAAAAAATCCTAAGTAGGATCGACCCCATATATTCTAGACTCCTCTGTGGAAATTTTTTCCTAGTAATTTTACCACCAATGTTTGACATGGGGGAGAGAATTAAGGAGTGAGAAGGTGATCTTTTCCCTATCAAAAAAATTGTGAACAAAGAAATAACCTTCTAGCAGATTTAACCATTTTTCTAGGGCATCTGCATCTATCTGACCTTCAAATACGGGAATATCAAAATTAACTTGTTCCTTGAAAGGAGAGGTGCCTCCAAAGTGTCTTCTTAATGAAGACACATTTGTTCTTATCGAAATGCGTTGAAGGATGTGGGAAAAATTCTCCATCATTTCTTCCCTCTGTCACATGATAGCTTGCTCAAGGAGCAGATTAATAGAATCTTCTTCTCTGACATCTTTATTTTCTTCCACCATGGATGGTTTCTTCAGAATGTGAGAGATATTTTCCTCAAGAGAGATAATATCGAGACCCAAATTGTTATACTAAAATCTTGATGGGGACATGCACTGAAAAACGATCAAGAGAAGCCTACTCTGATACCACTGATCCATATTATTTTTGGCACGACATGAGAGAAAAGATATAATAAATAAATGTACAGAGATATATGAGATATCCAATAATACAACATAGATGTATTATATATATAACCATAAAATAAGAGATACATTAATACACAATTTTTATTAATGAGTGAAATGTACAAAACTGTAGAAATATAGAGTGAAAGACTCGCTAGAATGGTGGAAGCTTATCTCTGAGAAGAGATGTGACAACTACGCTCATTCGAAAGAAGATAGTGATGTTTACAATGAGGCTCTAGAGACCTTTTTAACATAAATAAAATCCAACACCCTAACCCCAGAAGATGAAAAGACAATTGGTTTATGGACCCTATTTTGGGTAGTTTGGTGTATCAACTTCTCGGGGGCGTAACTTTGGCATACGATATCTGTTTGGGGTGCACGATACCTCGTTGGAAAGGTATTGATGGGATATTTATTTCATAGGATCAATCATTCATTCAACGATTCTTGAGGTTCCATATTGTGAAAAAACGTTGTTTCGGCCCTCAAAATGGCCCCGGAAATTTAGGACCTGAAAAACTTCTAAAAATAGTAAATTGTCAAAAAATGGTTTGAGCCAGCTAGAATAGGTGGGTGGCCACCGATATCCACCTGGATCATAAATTTCCTTAAACTTGGAAATTTTGTTCTCATACAACCTTATTGCAACATCCCTCAACTCAAAATGAAGTTTTACATCTTCCAACCTATCCCAAAGGTTTTTTCTGGGAACTATATCAAAATATTTTCTAAAGTTAACAAAACAACAAAAAAGATTGGTTTCAGTATTTCAGAACTCCTCTGTTCGAAAACATAGGTATTACAATAGAGGACGAACACCTTCAGTAACCACTCACATAACCAGATCAAAGATCAACACACTGATGTTTTCACATGGTAAAACCCCTACGGGGAAACATCCACAGCCCCAGCCAACGCGACCACTTGGATCAGTTTATTAATGCAAAGAAAAAGATTACAAAGATATTTTACAAGAGATTTTCTCACAATCGATCATCGGCAAATGACCCTCCATGCTCTTTAAATGATGCAGGAGCATCACCAACACATCAACCGAGCCAGCACAGAAGCGGAGGGCAGCTGGAAGGCGTCCAGCACAAATTTTGAAAACACTTTGGAATTGATGCGCCAAACCTTTAAAGAAGTCATTTATGAAGGAGCGCCTTTGTATATTGTAAATGGACTTTGAGCGGATAGCTCTCGTCCTTTAGTAGATAGATGAGATTTAATATAGTTAATGCTAGTAGATAGGAATTTAATCTTAGATTTGATAGCTTTAGAGGCCAAGAGGGAGAACGGATATAGACACCCTCATTGTATGATTGTAACATTATCAAGGAAGAACAAGAGAGCAAGCAGAGAGCTGTATGAAGAACACCCATGTAAAGGCATTTGAATTAATAGAAGAAAGCTTTAATTCAGATTTCCTAGGTTGTGTTGTTCTCTGTATGTTGATGTTGATAGGCTCTTGAATGTTTTCTTCATGTTATACATTTTCTTTTATATGCTATGTATGTGACTTCATGTTGAGGTTGACATCTGAGAGGGTGAAGGAATGAGTTTCAATTGTCTCTCTATTTGAGCCAGAGAATTCCTGCAAGGAGTGCATTGACAGAAGGGTTCAATTAGAGTTAGCTATTGTTCTCATCTCCTCGAAGGTGCAGTTAGGCACAGTGTCGTCCAAGGAGTGTGCAGGCCAGGGAGAAGTCTCAGAGTTGTGATTCTGAGCGAAGCATCGAAAGACTACTATTGCAGGTGTGCGCAGAGTCAGGGGAGGCTGAACACTTGAAGTGTTTGCAGAGTTGCCGCAAGGAGTGCAAGCAAAGGGTTCCTGTTTCTAAGAGACTGAGAAGCTGGAAAAATCTCAGGGAGCATAGGCCTCTGAGTTGCTGAAGAATAGCGTAGACAAGTGCGACTTGAAGTTGCAAGGGCGTCGCGGGTTGGCGAGTAGGTGAGCAAGTCTCGTGAGGAGACATTTAGTCATCCCGTGGGTTTACGAAAGGAAGAACGGACGATCGAAATCCTTGAGGAGATTTCGCGAAGTTTCGTGGGCCGTTGGATCTCACAGACCTACAAGGAGGTTATAGCATAAGTGTCGAAGAGGTTCGAAGCTCAGGAGGGGCAAAGTTGTTGATCCGAGTCACTAGGATCATTGGATCTACGCATGTATCGCATATCGGGGTTTCGTAGGTCGAGCCTCCAAATTATTGGAACGGAGACTGCGATATCCTGACAAGATCAGAACCGTCCATCAGTGGGACATGTGTCAGGAGATCCAAGGGAGTCAGGGTTTGGAGAATCGAGGTCCTCATGAACAAAGAAATCTTGCCGGTTGGAATCGCGAAACACGAAATCCTGACGAAAGAGTTGTGTGGGGCCATAGCAGGAGCTAGTGGAATACAGGTGGCGTACCATACCGAGGATCAGGAAAAGGCAAGTCCCGAATCCGTTGACATCAGGATTCGTGATCCCGTGAATCTCGAAATTTCGATAGAGTTGATGGGAGGTAGAAAAGTCAACCCACACATGCATCGGAGTATCGGCACATCGGGGTTCGGAGTTCGGGAATTACATTTTTTGACGAAGCGAGTAGAGATTTCCTGATAGGGAGAACTCCGATAATAAGGGAAAGGGTCAACGTTGACTCACGTCAGAGTTCGGAGAATCGTGAGGCACAAAACACGTGACTATAGGATTCGCGAAATCGCTAAGTTCGATTTCCCGATCACTAAGGGAGGTCTTTTAAAGAGTTGTTGTGGGTAAGGAAAATTCCCGATAGGGAATTAGAAGAACCTTTGAGTTCTTCGGGCCGAGGAGAAAGAAGATCCTGTGTGAGCGGACGTGCCCGAGGGTGCGGCTGCATCAGGTGTGGTATCAGAGCTGAGGAAGACTCTTTGCTTTCTGTAGCAGAGAAGAAAGAGAATTCGCCATGCCGCCCAGGAGAGAAAGGCAATTGCCCGACCCAAAGGATAGGGAGGTGCGAAGAAGAGGAAGGCAAGTAGTCAATCTAGAAATGGAAATGCAAATGTGTGATCTCCAAGCAAGACTTGAGGACATGGAGACAGCGCAAAGACGCACAGCTAGTGTAGGGGATTTGAGTGATTCCGATAGTGAAGTTGAGGCTGAACACGAGGAAGAAGTTGCAGCTGAGGATGCAGCAAATTAACGTCTAATCAAAGGTATTGCCAGGATGGGTGCAAAGCCGAAGATTGACATTCCAGTTTACGAAGGAAATCTGGATGCAGAAGAGCTTCTAGATTGGATCAGAGCTCTTGACACCTACTTCAATTATGAAGACATCGAAGAGGATAAGAAGGTCAGACATGTTGTCACATGCCTGAAAGGACATGCAGCATTGTGGTGGGACAAGCTACAAGCTGACAGACGCTGCAAAGGCAAGCAGAAGATCAAGAGTTGGGATCGAATGATTGCAAAGATGAAGACAAAATTCATCCCCGGAGACTATCAAATCACTCTGTTCAGGAGGATGCAGAACCTGAGACAGAAGCTGATGACAGTGAAAGAATACACGGAGGAATTCTATCGACTGAACATTAGGGCAGGTCATCGGGAGAGCGATGATGAGAAGGTTGCTAGATATCTTAATGGTCTGAGATACGACATTCAAGATGAATTGAGCATGGTAACCATCCGAACAGTGGAGGATGCTTATCAGATGGCTTTGAAAGCTGAAGAGAAGCTGAGCCGTAAGCAGAGTCAAAAGGGCCGAGGCAGAAGTCAGCCCAGAGGCAAGCCAGTTGCCCAGGAAAGAACTCAGAAGCCCAAGGAGGAATGGAAGAAACCTCAGGGTAAGACTGAGAGAGGTGGGACCTCACAGAGAGGGCCATATGTTGAACAGAAAGGGCAGTATACAGAGCAGAGTGGAGGATATGCTAACAAAAACACTTTTCCTCGTACCAGAGGTAGAGGAAGAGGAAGAGGTGGAGTCATCACATGCTTTACATGTGGAAAGAATGGGCACAAGTCTTACGAGTGTCCAGAGAAAAAGAAGGACATTGGAGAAGCTCACATCACCGAAGTGCAGAAGAGGGATGTTGAGGCTGAAGACATAGAAGGTGGAAGGTCACTGATGATGCGAAAAGTTCTCTTAACACCCAGGAAGGAGGTGGAGGACTTAGCTCAAAGGATCAGACTTTTCAGAACAGCTTGCAAGACCAAGGATAGGGTGTGCAATGTCATCGTGGACAGTGGTAGCATGGATAATCTCGTATCCACAGAGATGGTGGAAATGATGGAGCTGGAGATGACCGATCATCCCAGTTCATACAAAGTTTCGTGGATACAGAAGGGACACCAGGTAACTGTTACTAAACAATGCTTGGTTGAATTCAAGATAGGAGGATATAATGATAAGATTTTATGTGATGTTATTCCCATGGATGTATGTCATCTATTGTTGGGTAGACCATGGAAATATGACAAAAATGTGATTCATGATGGGAGAATGAAAACATATACTCTGGAGAAGAATGGGAGAACCGATATGTTTCTTCTGATAAAGGATAAGGAGGTGAAACCGAAAGTGAGAAACACAGTACTTCTCATGAGTGGGAAAGAGCTTCTTACGAAGGTGAAAAAGAAAGAAGATCCACATTTCTTTGTGGTCAGAAAACCAAGTATTGTTCTAACTAGCACAAGAGTGGATGATCTACCAGATGAGATTCAGGAACTGTTGGAAGAGTTTGCTGACATCAAAGTGGACGAATTACCTCATTCGTTGCCACCAATGAGAAGTGTGAGTCATCATATAGACCTCATAGCAAGGGCCAGTTTGTTGAACAAAGCCGCAAGAAAATGAAGAGGTTAAGAAGTAGGTCCAGGAGTTGTTGGACAAAGGATTAGTCAGGGAAAGCTTGAGCCTGTGTGTTGTTCCAATAGTACTTAGTCCAAAAAAGGATGGAGGATGGAGGATGTGTACCGACTCGAGGGCGATAAATAAGATAACCATCAGGTACAAATTTCCATTACCGAGGATGGATGATCTGATGGATTTCTTGAGTGGGGCAAATCATTTTTCAAAGATAGACTTGAAAAGAGGATATCACCAGATTCGCATGAGAGGAGGCGATGAATGGAAGACAACCTTCAAAACCAATGAAGGTTTGTATGAATGGCTTGTCATGCTGTTTGGTTTGACGAATGCGCCAAGTACCTTTATGAGGTTAATGAATGAAGTCTTGAGGGAATTCATCAGAAAATTTGTCATAGTATATCTGGATGACATATTGATTTTCAGTAAGACAAAGGCTGAGCATATGAAGCATTTGGCCATTGTGATGAAGAAGATACAGCAGGAGAAGCTGTTGATAAATATGAAGAAGTCCTCATTCATGAAGACAAAACTCATTTACTTGGGTTTTGTTATATCGATGAATGAGTTGAGGATGGATCCGGACAAGGTAGAAGTGATCAATAATTTGCCATCACCGAGAAATGTATTTGAGGTGAGAAGTTTTCATGGTTTGGCTAGTTTCTACCGAAAATTCATCAGGAATTTCAATGGAATTAGCGCAGCGATGATGGATACAGTGAAGAAGCGACATAAGTCTTTTCACTGGACAGCAGAGACTGAGAAGAGATTCAATCTTTTGAAGCGGAAGATCACAAAACAACCGGTTCTGGTGTTATCGAATTTCCAAAAGACGTTTCAAGTGAAATGTGATGCAAGCGGGTTTTCCATAGGAGCGGTCTTGAGTCAGGAAGAGAGACCAGTTGCATATTTCAGTGAAAAGATGGATGAGGTGAAACTAAAGTACTCCACGTTTGATAAGGAATTCTATGCCATCATTCAGGCATTGAAGAAGTGGAGGCATTACTTGATCCTGAAAGAATTTGTTCTATATAGTGATAACCATGCATTGCAGTTTGTGACTCAACAGGAGAAGTTGAATCAGAAACATGCAAAATGGGTAGAGTATATGCAGAATTTCACATTTGTGATTAAACACATTTCGGGTACTGCTAACAAAGTGGCTAATGCTTTGAGCAGGAAGTGTTTGCTATTGCAGGAGTTCCGAGTCAAAACCTTGGGTTTTGATAATCTCAGGGACATGTATGCAAATGATGCAGATTTTGCAGAAGCGTATGAAGCAACTGAGAATCCAGTTCTCAGAGACAGAATCCCTTGGATAGATTATATGATCCAGGAGGGATTGTTGTTCATAGGCAATCAACTGTGTATTCCAAAATCCTCCATGAGGGAGAATCTGTTGAAGGAGAAACACAGCGGAGGCTTAGCAGGGCATTTCGGTCATGACAAGACATTCACGAAATTGAATGAGTCATATTTTTGGCAAGGGATGCGAGCCGATGTCAAGAGATTTGTTGACAGATGCAGGATTTGCCAGCATTCGAAGAGGAGAAAGCAGAATGTAGGGTTTTATCATCCATTGCCCATACCAGAGAGGCCATGGGAGGCGATCAGTATGGATTTCGTATTGGGATTGCCAAGGACGCAAAGAGGATTTTATTCCGTCTTTGTAGTAGTGGACAGGTTTTCTAAGATGGCACATTTTATTCCCTGCCAGAAAACCAACGATGCAACTCACATCGCAAATTTGTTTTTTAAAGAGGTCATTCGACTTCATGGATTGCCGAAAAGCATAGTTTCGGACAGAGACACCAAATTCATAGGGAATTTTTGGAGGACCTTATGGAAGAAGCTGGGGACTAACTTGGCATTTAGTTTTTCTTATCATCCTCAGATGGATGGACAAATAGAAGTAGTGAACAGGAGTCTGGGAGACTTGCTAAGGAGCCTGGTGACAGAGCACCATAGCAGTTGGGATAGCATATTTCCACAGGCAGAGTTTGCATACAATGACTCAGTAAATCGGAGCAAAGGAAAAAGTCCATTCCAGATTGTGTATGGAACACAGTCGAGAGGAGTTTCTGAACTGAGGGATTCAGAATAGACTTCTACTAGCAGCGCTAGTGCAGAAGAGTTCGCTGAGGCGATGAAAGAACTTCACAGCAGGGTGAAGTAGTGGTTACTGAAATCAAACCAGGAGTAGAAGCGCAGAGCAGATCAGCATCGAAGACAAATTTGGTTTGAAGTTGGCGATCTGGTTCTAGCACACTTAAGGAAAGAAAGGTTCCTGAGAGGAACATACAATAAATTGAAAATGAATAAAATCGGATCATGCAAGGTCTTTAGAAAATTCGGAGAAAATTCTTATGAGATCGAGTTGCCAGATGGGATCAGGCTATCTCCGATATTCAATATTGCAGATTTATACCCATACAGAGCTGGAGAAGTAGAGACTAGAACAGAGGAACCAGTGACCCAGTGGATGAAACATATGCCAGTTACAGACAAGCCACAGATGGAATGCATACTGGAAAAGAGAGTGGGTAAAAAGACCAGGAGGAAAGAGTACTATGAGTATCTGATCAAATGGAAGGGCCACCCAGTGGAAGATTCCAGCTGGGAGAGTGAAGCAGTGATACAGAAGCATGGACAGACCATGCAGGACCTCATGGACAAGAGCCCATGAAAGTTTTCAAGCCAAGGAGTATGATGCAGGAGCATCACCAACACATCAAGCAAGCCAGCATGGAAGCGGAGGGCAGCTGGAAGGCATCCAGCACAAATTTTGAAAACACTTTGGAATTGATGCACCAAACCTTTAAAGAAGTCATTTATGAAGGAGTGCCTTTGTATATTGTAAATGGACTTTGAGCGGATAGCTCTCGTCCTTTAGTAAATAGATGACATTTAATATAGTTAATGCTGATAGATAGGAATTTAATCTTAGATTTGATAGCTTTAGAGGCCAAGAGGGAAAATGGATATAGACACCCTCATTGTATCATTGTAACATTATCAAGGAAGAACAAGAGAGCAAGCAGAGAGCTGTATGAAGAACACCCATGTAAAGGCATTTGAATTAATAGAAGAAAGCCTTAATTCAGATTTCCTGGGTTGTGTTGTTCTCTGTATGTTGATGTTGATAGGCTCTTGAATGTTTGCTTCCTATTATACATTTGCTTTTATATGCTGTGTATGTGACTTCATGTTGAGGTTGACATCTGAGAGGGTGAAGGAATGAGTTTCAATTGTCTCTCTATTTGAGCCAGAGAATTCCCGCAAGGAGTGTAGTCGAATCGTCCGCAAGGAGTGCATTGACAGAAGGGTTCAATTAGAGTTAGCTATTGTTCTCATCTCCTTAAAGGTGCAGTTAGGCACAGTGTCATGCAAGGAGTGCACAGGCCAGGGAGAAGTCTCAGAGTTGCGATTCTGAGTAAAGCATCAAAAGACAACTACTGCAGGTGTGCACAGAGTCAGGGGAGGCTGAACACTTGAAGTGTTTGCAGAGTTGCCGCAAGGAGTGCGAGCAAAGGGTTCCCGTTTCTAAGAGACTGAGAAGCTGGAAAAAGCTCAGGAAGGATAGGCCTCTGAGTTGCTGAAGAACAACATAGACAAGTGCAACTTGAAGTTGCAAGGGCGTCGCGGGTTGGCGAGTAGGTGAGCAAGTCTCGTGAGGAGACATTTAGTCATCCCGTGGGTTTACGAAAGGAAGAATGGACGGTCGAAATCCTTGAGGATATTTCACGAAGTTCCGTGGGACATTGGATCTCACGGAGGTACAAGGAGGTTACAGCGTAAGTGTGTAAGAGGTTCGAAGCTCAGGAGGGGCAGAGCCGTTGATCTGAGTCACTAGGATCGTTGGATCTACGCGTGTATCGCATATCGGGGTTTCGTAGGTCGAGCCTCCAAATTATTGCAACGAAGATTGCGATATCGAGATCTATGATATCCCGACAAGATCAAAACCATCCATCAGTGGGATGCATGTCAGGAGATCCAAGGGAGTCGAGGTTCGAAGAATTGGGGTCCTCGTGAACAAAGAAATCTTGCCGGTTGGAATCGCGAAACGCGAAATCCCGACGGAAGAGTTGTGTGGGGCCATAGTAGGAGCTAGTGGAATACAGGTGACGTACCATACCGGGGAAGTCTCGAATCTGTTGACATCAATATTCACGATCTCGTGAATCCCAAAATTTAGATAGAGGTGACGGGAGGTAGAAAATTCAACCCACACGTGCATCGGAGTATCGACACATTGTGGTTCAGAGTTCAGGAATTCCATTTGTCGATGAAGCGAGTAGTGATTTCCCGATAGGGAGAACTCCGATAATAAGGGAAAGGATCAACGTTGACTCGCATCGGAGTTTGGGGAATCATGAGGCACAAAACACGCGACTATAGGATTCGCGAAATCACGAAATCCGATTTCCCGATCACTAAGGGAGGTCTTTTAAAGAGTTGTTGTGGGTAAGGAAAATTCCCGATAGGGAATTAGAAGAACCTTTGAGTTCTTCGGGCCGAGGAGAAAGAAGATCCTGTGTGAGAGGACGTGCCCGAGGGTGCGGCTGCATCATTAAATAGAGTTCATGGACCAATCGGGTGTTAAGCCATGGATCAATGGTCATTAAGATCGAGGAGAGTATGAATCGTCAGATCACTCTATGTCGGGAACATATCGTGACCATCGGATTTCCTAACTACAAATGCATACTAATGCATACTAAAGAAACACACTAAGAAACACACTTTTACCTAATGACATATTAGACCAAGTAGATCTTAACTAACTC
>ML821090.1:58195-95658 GCA_009831015.1 Picea engelmannii | reverse complement strand
ACAACTTCCTGAACTCCTAACATAGATCGAAGTTTGGAAAACTTTTCTTTTGTAAGAGACTTTGTGAAAATGTCTGCAACTTGATCTTCTGTAGGGCAAAAGAGCACTTCAATAACTTGATCATGAATTAGCTTTCTGATGAAGGACATGTGTAGCTCGATGTGTTTTCTATGCTGATGTTGAACTGGGTCTTTGGCGAGCTTGATGGCACTCTTATTGTCACGCTAAAGGCTGGTCGGATGCTGGTGCTAGAATCCAAACTCTTAAAGGATCTGTCGAAGCCACAGGGCTTCCTAACTTGCATTTACCACTACTCGGTATTCTACTTTTGCTGAAGAAAGTGCAATAGCCTATTGTTTCTTACACGCCCAAGTGATAGGTCCTGAACCAAGGCTGAAAACATAACCTACAGTGGATTTCCGATCATTAGGGTCATCGACTCAATCTGAATCAGTGAAACCAACCAATAAAGGAGTCCCCCCTAAACTGTAATGTATCCCAAATTGAACTATACCCCAAACATAGCAAAGTATCCTTTTGGCTTCTTTCCAATGGCTTTCATGGGGTGTTTTCATATATCGGGCAATAATACCAACAACAAAGGAAAGATCAGGATGGGTATGAGTCAAGTATAAGAGGCTACCAACTAATTGACGGTACAGGGTGGCATCAACTTTAGGAGAAGTACAGGTGGCAGAAAGCTTGACTCCAGACTGGAAGGGAGAAGGGGTTGGTTTACAATCGTCCATGTGAAAGAGACGAAGAAGGTCACAAGCATACTTAGACTGGGAAATAAAAATTCCTTCATTGGTTTGCAAAATTTGGAGGCTAAGGAAATAGTGCAAAAAACTTAAGTCTGTTATTTCAATTTTCTTCTTAAGGCTGGTTTTCACATGGTTTAAAAGTTTTGAGTCACCACCAGTAATGATAAGGTCATCAACATAAAGGACAAGGATTATGAGATGGATTCCTACATTCTTGGTATAGACATTAGGATCATAATGGAATCTAGAGAATCCAGTGGTAATAAAAAATCTATCCATTTTGGCATACCAAGCTCGGGGAGCTTGCTTGAGACCATAAAGAGATTTCTTGAGGTGACAAACAAGGCTAGAGTCATTTTGGACATAGCCAGGAGGTTGTTCCATGTATATTTCTTCTTGCAAATCTCCATGCAAGAAGGCAGATTTAACATCCATATGATGGACCTCCCATTTATGTGAGGCAGCAAGGGAAAGAACAAGGCGATGGAATTCATTTTTTCTATAGGGGAAAAGGTTTCATTATAGTCAATTCCTTCAACTTGCAAAAATCCTTTGGCAACTAACCGAGCCTTGTGTCTTTCAACACTTCCATCTGATGCATACTTAGTTCTGTAGACCCATTTGCATCTAACAAGTTTTCTTCCTTTTGGAAGAGGTACAAGATCCCAAGTATCATTTTCCACTAAAGAACGATACTCTTCATTCATTGATGTATTCCAATCTGGATAACCTGAAGCTTCTGCAAATGTATCTGGATCATGAGTTTCTGAAACTTGAGCCAAAAGAGAAAAGGCTCGCTGGAACTGTTAACATGTCTGACACTGATCTGAAGGATCACCGACAAGATCACCAGCATCTTCTCATGTTGAACGAACCCATCTAGGAAGCGGTGGAGCTGGTGCTGGTTCAAGTTCAAAGGACTCATCTGGAGGAGGGTGAGAAGGCGGAGGTGGATTTTCATCCTCACTGTCATCATCTGAAAAAGAAACTAGATCATAAGAAGGCACAAACGTCGAAGATGGCTTATAGGCCGAAGAAGGCACAATTGCCGAAGATGGCTCGTACGCCAAGATATTTTCATCAAATTTAACATCTCTTCTAAGAATAATTTCATTACAATGTGATTGAAGAAGTCTATAACCTTTGGCATCTTCAGAATAACCAACAAATATACACTTCTCACTTTTAGGCTGCAATGCTTTCCTTTTCTCATCAGGAATGTGAGCCCATGCTATACTACCAAATACATGGAAGTGACTTACATCTGGTTTAATTTTAGTCCAAGCTTCTTTCGATGTTATATTTTTAAGAGCCTTTGTGGGAGTGCGATTTACTACAATGGTCCTAAAGGTAACAAGATGATCCAAAATTGCATGATATCTTTGAAACCCAGCCTGACCTTTAGCTCTTTTACTATGACTTTCTATCCAAAGGCTAATCTTCGATTCCAAAATAATTCCATAAAGTTTGGCTAAGATCGGGATAATCATAAAGATCCTATAACTAGAGGGAATGTTTCTATCCCCATTTTTAAAAATAGGAATAATGAGGCTTTGCGTCCAGGTTTTAGGGAATCCCGGCTTGACTACTAAATTGAAAATCTTGTGTATGTGAGGGATGAGGATAGGCCCTCCAATTTTAAAAATTTAATCTTGGTATCCTTCAATGTCCTTAGCTTTCCCATTTTCAAGCTGCTTAACCCAAAACTCTATTTCATTAAAAAAAAAACCTTCATCCTCTGTAGGGACAATAGGAATGCTTTCCATGGTTTCCATGTCGTTAGGGAACTTGTAAAGACTTTTAAGGTAGGAATATCAGTTCCTTAATGGAATTCTATTATTCTCTTTACTATTGTGGATTATAATTTTCTTCTAGAACTTCTTAGGATCAAGCTTAGATAGTTGTGAAACATGCTCTTGCATTTTATTGATACAGTGCATTTTTTTCCTTTTAATTAGGTATTTGTACATATTAATCTTATCAAGTTTTGAGAACTCATTAGAAGTATCCCTAATGGTTGGTTGTTCCATTATTATTTTTACATGACACCTTGAAAGAGAGCTTGTTAATAGAAGTGGAAAGGGTTGTTGTAAAATTATGATAGATTTCTTCAATGTTTTCCTTATAAGTTAGGAAATGTAATTCACTATTTAAATCCCTTAAGAGAAGGTCAACTTTACTTTTTTCAAAGAGCATTTTCCTTTGATCATTAGAACTATGTTTAATGGTGCTCATGTGCAAGGAAAAGTTTAGATTTATGGTTAAATATCTATGATGAGAGTCAAATCCATGGTCATTTAAAAGGTCAAAAGTTACTATTTGGTTGGAAACAGGGGTATTAGATATCACAAAATCTATGACACTACTACCTAGTCCATGAATACAATTCATCCAGTTGGAGTTTGGCCACTTCATTACTCCATTGCAAATTATTAGGTCTTGAGAGTTGCAGAGATTGACTAGCTCAGTACTAAATAAATTCTCAGTTGGGACTTCAAAGCTTCTTTTTTGTAGCTATTAGCTAAAACAAGGTCTGTATCTAGCCATAATGGATTATGCTTGGAATCATTTCTTAAAAGAGTATCTTGTCTAGTTCCAATCCTAGCATTGAAATCTCCTAGCAAGAGGATATTACCTTCATTTTCCAAACTATAAATATCTTGTTCTAAATTATTATAGGGTAAATTTATATCTAGATGTTTTTTCTTATAAAAAGTAGAATTAATTGGGGGCAATTAACAAATTTCTATATACATCTTCTTAGCATTGATGTCTGAAATTTCTATCCAAATGTACTAATTGAGAGGTTTGATCTTATGAATTTGAATGTGAGGATAAATGTTCTTTCTAATATAACAAGCTATGCCTCCTATCCCTCTACGGTAGGAATTTTTGTTCCATGTTGACCAAAAGATAAATCCTTCTATGTTAGGGACCTTAGACTCTTCATGCTCCCAAGTATGAGCTAGAAAAAAAATATCAATATCGCTTGGGATCCAACTTATCATAAGGCCATTGCACCATGGAAAGCCACGACGATTCCAAAAAAGGATCTTGAGTATCCCAAATTCCTATTTATTATTATCCTTATGGTCTCTATCCCTAACACTAGATTTTTATTTCTAATTATTGACCATTTTCCTTCTTTTTTGGCTTCCTTCCTTAATTCATCTTAGTCTTCAGGAATGAGGTCTTCATTTATACATATCCATAACCCTTTTAAGCTCGGATATTTACTGTGTATGCTATATTTATGGTCATTACAACTTAGTTTGACACTGATCAACCTATCTTTGTGATCAACTATTTTTCCTAGCCTCTTTGCTTCTATGAGGTAAGTTGTTTCAATTTGTGATTTATTTTTAGTTTTTATTTTACTATTGCTAGTGTATCCCCCTCTTTTTTTTCTTTTATACACTAATTATGAGGTTCAAATCTCTTTTATTATGCTCATTATCTAGTTCAATTAGCCTATTCATTTCCTCTTTGATGGGTTATATAAAAAACAAATTCTAGACTATTGAGGGTCAAATTGTTGGTTAGTTTTTCTTCTATCTCTTTAATCATATCTCCAAACTCCCCTTCTTGTGTTGATTATTTTTGTTTTTCCATCCCTTCAATTCTATCCTCTATTTTCTGCAATTGAATCTTTAACCCTAACAATCTATCCTATAGAGTTTGAATCATATCCTCGAAGAGTCTAATGATTTTATCAAGCACTGCCTCTAGCTCTATTTGAAGTTTTACATCTCTTTCTTCACTCCTTTTTTCTAATGATTCTAACTCTGTTTCTAGTTTGGCATCTGATGATTCCATGTATTCCTAAAGGCTTTGTAGGGTAACTTTTGAGGGCCTCCCCTGGCACGATGAATTTTTGGAATAGGTGGTGGAGCACTCATATTGAAAAGAATGAGGTCTTCCTTAATTCATCTTAGTCTTCACGAATGAGGTCTTCATTTATACATATTCATAACCCTTTTAAGCTTGGATATTTACTTTGTATGTTATATTTATGGTCATTACAACTTAGTTTTACACTGATCAACCTATCTTTGTGATCAACTATTTTTCCTAGTCTCTTTGCTTCTATGAGGTAAGTTGTTTCAATTTGTGATTTATTTTTAGTTCTTATTTTACTATTGCTAGTGTATCCCCCTCTTTTTTTTTCTTTTATACACAAAATTATGAGGTTCAAAGCTCTTTTATTATTCTCATTCTCTAGTTCAATTAGCTTATTCATTTCCTCTTTGATGGGTTATATAAAAAAAAAATCTAGACTATTGAGGGTCAAATTGTTGGTTAGTTTTTCCTCTATCCCTTTAATCATATCTCTCAAGTTGTGATTTTCTCCAAACTCCCCTTCTTGTGTTATTTATTTTTGTTTTTCCATCCCTTCAATTCTATCCTCTATTTTCTACAATTGAATCTTTAACCCTAACAATCTATCCTCTAGAGTTTGAATCATATCCTCGAAGAGTCTAATATTTTTATCAAGCACTGACTCTAGCTCTATTTGAAGTTTTACATCTCTTTCTTCACTACTTTTTTCTAATGATTCTAACTATGTTTTGAGTTTGGCATCTGATGATTCCATATATTCCTAAAGGCTTTGTAGGGTAGCTTTGGAGGGCCTCCCATGGCACGATGAATTTTTGGAATAGGTGGTGGAGAACTCATATTGAAAAGAAGAGAAAATAAGTAACACAATTGTTTTGTTTTTTTTTTTATTGTGACTCCCGGAATCGGAAACTTGCGGAAAATAAGTAACAATTGTTATTTTGGATTGACTTTAGAAATGGAAAATATTTTATTTAATTGATAATAATGATAATAATTATTATTTCTAAAATATAATTTTACTTATTTAAAACTAATAAGAAGCCAAAACTGATTTAAAGTTCAAAACTACATAGATTATTCCCATGAGTGAGAGTTCAAAAAAATAGATAAATATTATGGATCACATCACTTAGAGTAACCTAAGAGATTATTCTCGTAAAAAAAGGTAAAAACCGTCGAGAAGTATTATTTCCATTTAATGTTCCATATAGTATATATAACCCATTATATTAAATTATTATTATTATTCATTTTATTTTTAATATATAATTATTTATAATATACTTTTATAGTAATTTTAGACACCAATGCTAAGAAGATGCATATAGAAATTTTCTATTTTGCAGGTATATTAATTCTACTTTTTATAAGAAAAACAATCAAGATAGCAATTGTCCCTATAATAATTTAGAACAAGATATTTGTAGTTTGAAAAATGAAGGTAGTATCCTTCTTCGAGGAGAATTTAATTCTAGGATTGCAACTAAAGAAGCTACTCTTCTAAGTATTGATTCCAACCATAATAATTTATGGCCAGATGAGGACCTTGATTTATCTAATAGTTGCAAAAGAATCTCTGAAGATCTAATTGAGAATTTGTTTGGTACTGAGTTGGTTAAGCTCTACAACTCTCAAGACCTAATAATTTGCAATGGAGTAATGAAGTGGCCAAATTCCAATTAGATGACTTATATTCATGGGCTAGTTAGTAGTGTTGTAGATTATGTGAAATCCGATATCCATGTTTCCAACCAAATAACAACTTTTGACCTTTTAAATGACCATAAACCTTTAACCCTAACTATAAACTTTTCCATGCAGAGGAGTGTCATTGAAGAGAATTATGATAATCAAAGGAAATTGTGCTTTGACAAAAGTAAATTTGACATTTTCTTAAAGGATTTAAATAGTAAATTAAATCTCCTAACTTATAAGGACAACATTGAAGAACTTTATCATAATTTTACAACTATCCTTTCCACTTCTATTAACAAGTTCTCTTTCGAGGTGTCTTGTAAAAAGAATAATAGAAAGACCAACCCTTGGTATGATAAAGAATGTAAAATTTCTAGGAAAACCATTAAGGATGCTTCTAATGAGTCCTTAAAACTCGATAAGATCAATATGTACAAATCCCTAATTAAAAGGAAAAAAAGGTGTTATATCAATAAAAGGAAATCTTAGCCTTCACAACTATCTAAGATGGATCCTAAGAAGTTTTGGATCCAAATTCTAAACCAAAATACTAAAGAAAATAATGTTATTCCCTTAAGGGACTAGAATTCCTACCTTAAAAGTCTTTACGAGTTCCTTAATTCCGTGGACACCATTCCTATTGTCCCTACAAAGGATGCAATTCTTTCTTTAGATGACATAGAGTTCGGGGTTAAGTGGCTTGCAAATGGGAAAGGTAAGGACATTGAAGGATACAAAGCTGAAATTTTTAAAATTAGAGTGTCTATCCTTATCCCTCACATACACAAGCTATTCAATTTAGTAGTAAAGCAGAGCTTCCCTAAACCCTGGATGCAAATCCTCATTGTTCCTATTTTTAAACATGGGGATAGAAACCTTCCCTCTAATTATAGGACCATTATGATTAGCCCGATTTTAGACAAGCTTTATGGAATTATTTTGGAAAACAAGGTTAGCCTTTGGCTAGAAAGTCATGGTAAAATATCTAAAGTATAGGTCGGGTTAAGGAGATATCATTCAACTATGGACCATCTTGTTACCTTTAGGATAATTGCAGAGGAGTTCCGCAATACTAAAACCAATCTTTTTGTTTTGTTTTGTTGACTTTAGAAAATCTTTTTACATGGTTCCTAGGAAAAACCTTTGGAATAGGTTGGAAGAGATAAAAGTGTCTCTCGAGTTGAGGGTTGTTGTAATAAGTATGTATGAGAACATTTTTGCTAAGTTTAAAAACATTCAGTGTTGGTTGAAAGAGAGTAACTGCAATATTGGATTCAAACAAGGTTGTCCCCTATCCCCTATCCTTTTTGGCATATACATTGACAAGTTCGAAGATTGCTTGGAAAAATTAGGTTGTGTCGACCCTACTCTCACTGGTGTAGTCATCGATCTTCTTCTTTATGTCGATGATATAATTATTATGGAAAGGAGTTCCCGTGATCTTGAAAACTAACTAAGAATCCTCCAGGATTTTTGCTCCAATATGGGTATGATTGTTAATACTGATAAGACTAAGTTCATGATTATTAAATATGATAACATCACTTATGATACCTTTGCATATGACAACAACAACTTGGAGGGAGTGACTTCATACAAATATTTTGGAATTTATATTCACCACAAGCTCAACTGGAATTATAGCATTGAGAAAAGGATTATTGGGGGATGGAAATATTATTATTGGCTTGAAAACAATTGTAGATTAGTCGATCTTTGGAGTTGGGATAAGAATAAACTCTTCTTTGAGACTCTTGTTATACCTATTATTCTTTATGGATGTAAAGTCTAGGGATGTAGTATCTCTTGTGAATCCTGGAGAAAGATAGAGAAAATATAAAAGAATTTTATAACCTATAATATCAAACTTAAAGGAAATATGCCCTATCCCATCCCCCTCTTAGAAACAAACCTCTCCCCCATTGAGATCAGGGCTATGATTATACACTTAATGTATAAGAACAAGTTAAAGAACATGGAAAAGAATAGGCTTCCTAAAATTGCTTCAAAATCGAGTCGTGACCACCATCGACTCAAGCGAGGATGGCATAAAGATGTCCAATCATGGCTAAACTATTGGAGAATCATGGAAGACACCATTTTGCAAAATAAAGCTACTATTAAAAATATCATCAAATCAAAATTTAAGGAGAAAAAGTGGCGTGATAAAGAGTTAGAGGAAAAAAGAAAATTAAGGTATTATAAGGATGTAATCAACCCTAATCTAGAAGATCAAAATTATCTATATGTTTTGACAAGTGTAAAGAAAAAAATAAGCATTGCTAAGATAAGAACAAATTCTCACCACCTCCATAGTGAAACTGGGCATTGTTCAATTCCTAAAAAGCCATGGGATGAAAGAGTGTGTCACCTTTGTGACACTAAGAAGGTTGAACAACAAAACTATGGTGATCTTGGAAAGCTTCTCTTAATGCTTTTTGAGCACATAAACATAATTCTAATGAATCACAAGTAATCACTTACCCTCTTAACGTCCCATAAACCAATTTGGGACTTTAATCATCATCATCATATTTTTAATTTATATTTTATTTTATATAATTTTATTTTTTTTCTCAGATGTAAGTGTAGATTAGTACGACTATTCACCGAGGATAAATTGGTTGTATGTCAAAACTATTTTGTCTTTTATAAATTTACAAATTTAATATATTTTATTATATTTAAAATATATATATATATATATATATATATATATATATATATATATATATATATTATCAATAAAAAAATGTTTTTGATTTTTAAATATTTAAATTAATGTGTTTTTAAATATTTAAAATTATTTTTTAGTAACTACTATGGATTAACTATAAAAATATAAGAAGATTTTTTAATTTTTTTTAATCCTCATATATGAAAGTACAAGTAGGGGTACAGGTAGTAATCAACAATTTTTGTTAGTCCGTGTCGTGCAGGATTCTCCTTCTCTGATACGGTAGAACACAATTCAACTTTCCACAAGGCCCCATAAATTTTTCTTCCAAATGATCGTGAGCGTAAGGGAAATGGTAGGGGATTGTAGATGTTGTGAAGCAATTTCATGTTCTGAAATCCCATTCTCACAGGATGACCGCTATTTTGATTCAAAGAAAGATGATCTGGAAGAAGAGATTGCATGTTTAAGAGAATGGAGTTTTGTTCCAGGGAAATTAACATCACCACCATCAGCCACAAGAGATTATGTTACCCTTTTCTGCAATTTCGATGGAGCCCAATTTTTTGCACACAGCTTGATTTTGGTGAGTTGTTGATATTGATTATATAAATGATGATATAAATTTATGTATTTTGTTGTTTTAATATTGATCTTATTTTCAAAATATTAATCACACTACCAATCTTCCTAACTTTTTAACTCAACAAAAGTATGGTGATCTTGGAAAGCTTTTCTTAATGCTTTTCGAGCACAAAAACAAAATTCTGAAGAATCACAAGTAATCACTTACCTTCTTAAGGTTTAATAGACCAATTAGGTCTTAGTGAATGTTAATCATCATCATCATCATCATCAATATGATTTAAACTTTGTATAGTTGAAAAAGTTAAAAGTTTTCCAAAAAATGCTTGAAGAAGTAGATATCAAAACAAAGGAAAAACCAGGGAAATGGTTATTAAAGAAATTGGTGGACAAAGTCTCAAAACGTTTCTGAAATTTCTTTACAATTCCCAAGTGAGCTACGAAGAAATGCATGAAAATTAAAAAGATCTTGTCAAGCTGGACCATTTCTACCAAGTGAAGCTTTTCCTCCTCAAATTCAACAATTTCATTTCTAATGAGATTGTCAGTGAGAAAACAACTGTATTGAAAATGTGAAGACGACTTCTTTATATGATTTGGAAACAACGCTAGAGGCCGCTCTAAATATTATTGTTTGTGATACGATGACTTATATGACATGGCCTTTGGAGTAGTGATCTTTCTGAATCTATTTATAGTCAGTTTAGTTTAAACTTTTTATTTTTTGGTTTTTTTTTTTTAATGATATTTTCAGTTTGATTTTGTTTAAAATTAGATGAAGAATAATTGGATCTGCATATTTGAGTGGTTAAGTTTGTATAATCTAAATGCTTTAGAATTCATTTATACATTCAAAAATACAATTTAAACAACAAAAATTAACTATTTTATCTAAATTTACATAGTCAAATTTCAGACCAAAATAAACAAAAAAAATAAATAAAACTTTTAAATCTTATATCCAATTGCTAAAATAACACTAACAAATATTTACTCTAGTGTCTTAGTGATAGTGACTTGGTTCTTCACTACATACAAAGACAAGCTTCATCTTTCATAAATTCCTCTATCTTAATTATATAACAAAGTCAAATGTTTTTTTAAACTAGCTTCATCTTTCATAAATTCCTCTATCTTAGTTATATAACAAAGTCAAATGTTTTTTTAGGTTTTTTTCCATAAAGTTTTTTTCAAATTAATCACTTTTATAATGTTGATAAAATGTGATTTATTTTTAATTTTAATATACATATATTTTATTAAATTTTATATTTTAATTTGATATTATTTATTACTATATATATTTCCACATATTAATGCCCCATGAACCATGATTATGGTGTGAACAAAAATACTCACAAACATTTATTGATTTCTAAATACTATTTTAAATTAATTTTTTACCTAGACATATATTTGGTAGTGGACATGGGTGATGGAAAGCATGACAACAAAAGAGCTCTTTGGAGTGTGGTGTATTCATTACCTTTAGACTATATATAGATGACCCTAAAACCCTTAATGTGTTGTTTATGAACCAAAGAACCTAGTATTGTAACAAGAACCTTTGCTATAGGAATGTTTGCTATGGGAATTTTAGTAGTAAATATATGTTTTAGTAACATTAGGATGCTATCAGATTTATGAGAAATGCTTTGAAAGTAGTTAGGAAACCACAAAATCTATTGTAAGTAACCAACAAAACATAAGAAATCAACTAAATTAATTCTCATGTGTCTCATGAATCTCACATGAGGAAAAAGTGGATAATATGTTGTAATGTGGGTAATAAGTGAGTAAAGATAATGAAGGAATTAAGTGGTAATAGGCTAAATGATCATTGTAAACATATCGAAACCAAGGGTTAACATCCTCCCCCCACACACTCAAGTATTTGCATGTTCTCATGCAACAAGCATATGAATAGATGATTTTTTCCTGGTTTATGAAGTTTTTTTTAGTCTCCAATCCTCCAACATGCTAATATTTCTTCTTACCTTCTTTCTCAGAGCTCCTCCCCTTTTTAGAACTCTTTGTCTTCTTTTTTTTTGGCAAGGAAAGACTAAACTTGATATGAGGATATGCATTCTAATTATATCAAACCTCAAGAATGAGGGCATTTCCTGTTCTGAATGATGTACTTCATGTATAAGATAAACATAGAATCCAACATACATTTGTGTGATGCAAAATTAAAATGGAAAGGACTCTCTTTTATACTTAATTTCTACATAATTTATAAATGACAAAGGGAAATGGATAATGAAGGATGGAAAAAGGAAATCTGATGAAATATGAAAGGGATAGGGAGGTGATGTATGAATAAATGAAGGAAAATAGCTTCGAGAGTTTCATGTGCATGAGTCCCCAAGGGCCAGGTTAGATGATTTCCTAGAGATAGAAGTGGCTTACCCAATTACCTCTTTTGATGCATGATGATATAAGCGACACACTAAAATATGGTTGCATGATATGGAAATATCTGTTGACGATAAACTAAAAATAGCTCGGAATGTAAAGCTACTACAAGAAGACTGATTACACTCTGTGGATGGCTGAAACAAGTCTGTTAATGTTGAACTATAGAAGGAGAGGAATGAATCCTTAATGATCTACTAAAAGAACTTAAATTTTGTGATAAAGATGGACTATTCTGTTGATTAATAAACATGGGGACTATCTCAACTGTATAATGAGGAAGTCAAATACAAGGCCGAAACAAATCTTTGTTGCAACATTACACAACTCCCTATTTTTGAAACTACTATCTTGCTTATTCCAACAATCAATATGACCTTTTTTATTTGCAAAAATATACAAAGTCTGCAATTATTGTATAATATGAAACATAAATTATTTAAGCATTCTTGAACCCATGGTACAATTCTTTCCATGCGAATGAATGTGCAAAATTCAAGCATGGGAAGAAGTCATTGGGTTACCAAACATTTATGTATGTTGTTAACCAACACGAGATCACTCACCATTGATGAAAATGACTGTCAAGGTACCTTAGTGCATTCTGACATGTACAAATAGAGGAATTGAAGTCGAGTCACCTACAAAATCTGACAATCAAGAGAAATTAATGTATTCCCACTGCTATCAACGAGGAAACCTACCATTGATGTATGCAAGCTCCAAGGAAACAATCTGCAATCGTGAGACATCAATTTATTCCCACCATTGTAAGTGAGGAAACCTACCATTGATGTATGGAAGCTCCAAGGAACTATAAAATATTTAATCTTGATCCCAAATAAGGTGTTGAGGTCGATGGGACAAGTTTTATTGGAAGGAGGGCCTTAAGGAATCCAACTTCATCCAACTCGAGTATCAAACAAAATAATTTGAAGAACCATATATGAAGGATCAAACCAACTATTGTATGCATAAATCTGTTGCGAATATTTCCTACTAGGAACCTAGTTTTCAAGAAAGGTTCATGTCCAATTGTGCCAAAATCCTTGTTTTCATAGTTGGACCTATTTTTATCTTTATTATTTTATTTATTTATTTACACTATTCTACTTTACTTGGAAAATAAAGCATTTTCTCAAGTGTATGAATATTTCTAATGCATCCATTTGCGTAACAGGATCTCAGGTGGACTCGTATCCAAATTCAAAAAATATACCTTTATAGATGTTAGGATATGAGAAACTAACTACTTTGATTGGTATAGTGCCAAGAAATGTTTAATAATGGAGGAATATTGTGAGCTGATAATTGTTTGGAACCAAGTTTCAATGTATTATTTGTTTCCTTGGCTCTCTTTTTCATTAACAACTGTTTTCATGTATTTATTTGTCATTCCATGCAGATCTTATGAAATTTGTTTATTGCACTCTAGAGTGCATAAAGGATCTGGTGGCAGACATGCAAGAAATTATTCGATCTCTGGCTCTAGTATCTACTGTCCATTGAATGTTATCCATGAGTCTTCTATATGATTGGAAGGATGATTGAGAAATACTTTTAGGTGTTCCTTTTATGGTTGTGGTTCATGGATATTTAAACTTACCATGCATTCTAAACTATCATGATTTGTAAATTTAGTGGAATAGAGACTCACCACAAAATATTTTGGTGAAAAGTGACATGATTTTTACATTATAGGGATTCTATAATGAATTCATCTTTGCGTCTTAATGTTTCTATTCCATTGCATTCATTCCTAATTGAATTTAAAAATTTATGTTATAGAACACCTTAACCAATGTAAACTAGAGATTCTTAATTCTTTTAGTGTCTCCCCAACAACGACGCCAAAATGACAACACTAAAATATGTTGTTTAAAGGGACAACCATTCTAAGGCTTCACTTAATTATCAAACCTAGGGCTCATTTTGAACTTGTGAGACACAAATTTTTTATACATGCAATCAAGAGCCTAGAAATTGACTAGTTTCTAATATTTCTTCTTGAATAAAAATTTACTCTACTCAAGATAAAACTCTTGAATCATTTAACTGAAAACCAAAAGCAAAGAGAAATACTTTGATTTTGTCTTGGTCTAATTGGTGGCTAATTCTTGTTTTGGGATACAAAGGTTCCCTTACTTGATCTGGTAGTGAGACACAAAATATGCAACCATTTCATTCCAATTAAAATTAACTTCATTCAAATGCACACTTAAAATTATAATAAACTAATATGGTAGATGGAAAATAAAATAACAAGAACAATAGGCCTGCGTAAGTAGAACTCTTATGAAAAGAGTATAACCACTAAAATACAAAAATTGTTTTAATCTAAATAAAATGTGGAAACTTACAATGTATAAATATAGAAAAACAAAGTTGTATAATGTAATAAAATAGAAACAAGAAATGTATACATAAATCAATAACTGGGTACCTCTTTGAAGAGGGCCCAACTCCAAATCGATTCAACAAACTATAAAGGTTAACTACAAAGATTAAAACTCCCTCATACACAAAATGAAACTCTATATATATTATAGAAAATTAGAGTTATGTTCACAAAATAGAAATTAGTTCTATAATTCAATCCACCATTCCCCAATACGAGAATAACACCGAGTTTTTATAGTTATGGATGGGAGTATACCCATAACAGTTTGTATTTACAAAACCCTAAATATAAGGACACATAACTACTGATCATTAAATCATATGGTGCATTTGCAGAGGAAATGCACAATCCAGAGGTACCAGAATGCCAATAGCTCTTGAATTCCAAGGTATAGATTCGTGGGCATGAATGAATTCATTCAATTTGCTCAATGCTTTGTCCACATGCATACTTGATGAATTTGACATGCTTTTCTTTGATTCTGGTTCTCATTAATCCACTGAAGAGACACCATCATTGCATAACTTCTTCGAATTGGTTTTAACATGTAGTCTATTGACCATTCTTAGAGTTTATGGTTAGTAATTGTTATTTTATTATAGATAAAAAATCATACTTATATCCTAATTTTATAATATAAACACGAAAATATGAAGAAATGTAATCCATATTTACCTTTATACATATGGTGGATAGGATAGGTGAAAATGTTATGTATGAGGATCAATATTGTTTTTATTAGACTTAAATTTTATCAAAATAGAAGAAAAAATTATATCAATTTGGGAGCCCATCAACAAGAATTGTCTTTTATAATACATATGATGCATGGTATTTCAAATGATGCAATAATTAAGTACGATCATATTATATTCATAGGTTGTGGTTCTTACTATGAAGTTAGAACATAATGCACCACATCGGGACGAGTCGAATTGTATAGGCACATCGTGCAGAATTGAGATTTTTTTTTTTTAAAGGGACAAATTTCAAGATAAATTCAAATTATAGTCAGATGAAAATTAGAATGCGAGGTTAATAAACAATTCACCTAGATTCTTATGTCCCGAGGAATGGTTCCACCATTGAGAGGAAATGAAAATTCATGGTAATTTCCAAAATTTGTAAATGTGTGGAATCTACTAGTGAAGCTATCCAACTCATTGAAGAGCAACATAAATAATCCATATTTGAAAGAAGAGTGAGCATCAGTGTTTTCTTGAGATTTTGGAATCACGGGATGAGGTGTCACATTGAAAATCATTCTAGTAAAAAAAATTTACCCTATCACTGCGTTCTTAAGGACAATTATACACACCATGTCATAATATTCAATGATATTGGTTCTCTTTGATCGATTCTTGTTATTTTTGTTATAATGTATAACAGCGTGTTTTAACATTTAAGCATCGATGCATTATGTCTTAGGTTTTCACTAGTGTGTATGTACCTTAAAGGCGTACCAGCAAAATTACCTTCGTAAAAACCTCTGACCTCATTCCTTCGCTAACAACCTCTGTTATAAATAGTGGCAATGCTTTTGAACAATTAAGAACTTATGGGTTATGTTTTAGGTGCACACTAGTGTGTATGTACCTTACAGATGCACTAGTAAAAAAACCTCTGCAAAAACCTTTAACCACCCGCTTCCACTAACTACCTCCGCTATAAATAGCTAAGGGATAAAAATTTTGGGGAGGTTCTGTAAAGACCTCCGATAGAAGTTGTTCTCTTTGTAGTGTGATATTTATTTTGTGGCCTTCCAACTACATTATGCAAATTCAACAATTCATATTTTGAGGGTAAAAAAGTTCACTATGGATGTCAATTGGGTTTATCTTGGGTTGTTGGGAGGAATGATTGTTATCCTCCCCACCCGATTTCAATACCCATAAGTGACATGTTGAGCTCTTAATGAGTATATTGGTGTAATTTCTTTGAGCCCTATTATTGACCGACCTTGTGCCTTGAAGGTTCTAGGGTTTATCCTAGGTACCATCCTTAAAATGAGGAGAATTACTTAGGGGTTTTCCTTGGGAAGTGTAACCTAAAAAAATAAGTCCACTCTCGACAAGAAATATTTCAATAAAAATGTTACAAATTATTACAATTTTTAATAAAAATGTCTCATCATCTGCACTCTATATTTATAAGTGAAATATCAATAGTCACATGTAATACTTCAAAATAGTCATCCTATGGCCCTTCATGCTTAGTAAGCATGAAACAATGCTAAATTGATGATCTCAAATGCATGCACAATAACTTAACTTACTTGACAATGGATGCTCTTGTATCATCATGAAAGAGAAGAGATTAAGTATAATAACATAACATAAAACAATAAATAGAAAATATACTTAATATATCTAAAACAATATGTAACCTAAAACAATGCAAGGTGTGGTTCCATTTTATAACCCTATTCCCATTATAGACATATTACAAAAGTGGAAAGGATTAAATTGTTGTAAGAGATCATTGTGGATCTCATTGTGATGATAGTGGTGTAGAGACCGAACTTTTAATTATAATTGATGCAAAATAGTTGAAATATTCACAGTACAAAACTTATTACAATTGTACAACGATGCATGATGCTAACAATGAATTGGTGTTTCCTATTTATAGTTCACAAGTGGATGGTGCAAGCTTGTCATTAATAAAATGATTGTGAATTCAACCGAACATATAACCTTCTTTCAAATAAACTGAAAATCCATCAACTACTATGAGATTTGGGGCATATCTAGTTAACTTTGATCATACACTTGTTGATTGTGGCAACTCAACCACTATGAGGTATTGTTGATGATGTATTCTAATCCATGGACCTACATCACTTGAAACTTCTATACCAAGGTGTGGCATAATTGTGTGTTCTTGTGTCCGTCTTCACATTAATACTATTAGAAAATAAATTGAAAAACAACTATAAGTAATACATTTACAGTTAAAATGTGGGTAATTGGGAAACATCTAAAATCCATCATAAATGTCGCTATAGAGTGATTATACATCATTGGATTCAAAGACATTAAAAATTCAACAATGTATAAACACTCTATTACAACATTTATGACTCTACCACAGGGTATTTAGATGTTTCCATGCATTTGAAGGTAAAATAATTAAAAAATACACTCCATTAAAACCTCCCATTGATACAATGGTATTTGGAATATTTATGTATATAACTTAATGTTTTGGGTGAGCTCGTAATTGGAATATTTATGTATATAACTTAATGTTTTGGGTGAGAGCTCATCGCATTCCCTTATTCTTTCAACATTAATATAAAAATATCCTTATCATTCTTGAAGTGCATCATATTGTAACGTTGTCTTTAACTTTCCCATCTTATGAGAATTACCTTAGTACACACATTATCATCATATATTCGCTAATCCAGATGATTAAAGAATTATAATATTATTTATGTCTTTTCCAATTGTTTGTGATATTGCTCATGATGGAAATCATTTAGACTTTACTGAAATTGAGGTTCCCATGGTTTTGCACACTTAGGTAATTTATTAGTTAATAAATATAAAAACAAACCTTTTTTTTCAATTTAATTAGATAATAAGTGTATAAATTCAATCTTTTAAGTTTAATTTTAAAATGTAAGATAAAGTTTTATATGTATTTTAATTTAACTTCTTTATATTTTTTGAAAATAATATAAAAAATTATAATCAAAATTTTCATCTATAAAATAAAATATATTTTTTCACATAATTTAATATTAAAACTAAATAAATAAATAAATTTCTCTCCTTATTAATTATTGCATTGATTAAAAATATGCTTATTTATGTCTCTTAATAAAATTAATTAATTTCTTAACATGATTTGTATTAAAGTTAAATAAATAAATAAAATTCTTCTCTTATTAAGTTACTCCATCAATTAACAATTTGCTTGTAACACACTCGAGCCCCTAAACCCTACTTAGGCTAGTGGGATGTCAAAATTTTTCTTCCTAAAATGACTATGATCCTGATTTCAACATTGCAGGATGAAATCTACTTGCATGGAACATTCCTTTAGATTTCTATGCAATTTAAACAGGTTCTATTACTATAAGAATGGCCTTCTAAAGTCTTATGGATTTTCCCCTTTTCCATGTCACCCATCCTACATGGATGTTGTTGGCCCTCGACCAAGTTTCGAGGAAACGTTGGTCGTGTTTGACCATTTTTGGAACTTTGACAGGATGGTCAAAGACGGAGTGCCCAGGAGAAGCGGATATCGCGGGATCTCGCCCATTTTGCGGGCTTCTTGGGATTTTAGGGTTTATGTAATAGGTATAGGATGTGGTCCCATGGGTTTACCCATGTTTATCCCTTTTTGTAATGTATAAATAAGTATCTAGGCAATGTAAGTAGAGGTCACTTTTTGAGGTCATGAGCTTAGTGCATGACTATATTATGTTAAGACTTGCAGAGCTAAGTGCAAGTGATTGTAAGAGTCTTTGTGCCCTGACCTAACTTGGGAAGGAGGATCTAGCGAGGTGCGCGCATATCTCCTATCCTTTGTGGAGTTGGCTCTATGGCTTTGTGCACAGGAGAAGAAGAATGTAAGAAGCTTGAAGACTAATAAAGAAGAAGAAGAGTTGGTGGACGTAGCCCCACACTGGGGTGAACCATGTATATCATGTGTCCATGTGCTTTGTGCAAGGTTGTTCATGATGTTTATGTATCTATTTGCTTAGTGAACTATTCTTGATGTGTGATACATAGATATATGAATTCTTAGTCCTTTATAATGTGAATGAATGTTAGATCTCAGCTTATGCTATGTGCTTAGAAGTGTTAGATCTGATTATTACAACGTTGTTCTGTATCTACAGTTTAATATGCGATGTGAATGGATTTATGAACTAATGCATATTGTTGGCTAAGTGATCTGTTAAGTGTTGTAATCACATATCTGTGTCCCAGCTAGGTTGTAGACACTTGAGTCCTGCAACCCCCCCTGCTTCTACCTCGGGTGAGACTTCATCTTCTTCGCAGGTGTTGCCGAAAGGGCCGGTAGTTAGGGTTTGTTTGGTGCATTGTTGAAGCGTTGAACCCTGGGTCTTCCCCTATGCCAACAAATGGGTGTTCCACACTTACTACCTACAGCTCAAGCATGCCATTGAATCATTCCCCTGAATGACCCCGAACACCTTGCATACATATAGGCCTCTAGCGAATTTCTATGTAGATCGACACTTCATCTACATCACAGCACGCAGGGATGAAAGTAAGGTGGAGTTGCAGTCTTACTATAAATTTATCGATGAAGATATGGAGGAGATAACTAAGGAATGGCCAGTCGAATTCCTCATACTGGTCGAAGATGTAGAACTCTCTGACCCCGACATCATCAAAATCCCTTTAGTCACCCGGAATGAGTATGATGAACAGAGAAACACAAAGAAAAATAAGAAAAATGAGGAAGTGCAGGACATAGACAGTGAGGAGAAGGACAACGCATCGGAGGAAACTGCACCTGACTCACCTGCAGGAGGAGGAGGCAACAAATTAAGACAAGAGGAGGAAGGGGAAGAAGACAAGCAAGAAAAGGTTGAAGTGACACCGCCAAAGGATCCCCTTACAAAGGCTGAGACGTCCAAGAAAAGGAAGGTTTCTTCGCATAAACCCTCAGTGCAGAAGAAGACCCAAGCCAATAAGCCTCAGTCACAGAATGTGCTCACAGTGGAAGATATCCAACTCATCATCACAGTTGTAGAAGATGCCTAAGAGGATATCCTACAGAGACATCAAGCGAAGCAAGAAACATTGTATGAAAAAATTGAGAAAGAACTGAAAGACATCCAACAAGTTATCCAGTCAAGCTGCATAGTGTCCACTACGCCATGTTTAGTAGAGAGTGTATAATTGGGGGATGAGCCCACCCAATTACGCAGATTAGAAGATGCAACAGAGACTCAACTTTGTCGAGTCCAAGAAGAAAAGGAGCAGGCCACAAAGGCCTTGAAGCAAGAAAAGGAGGAGGCCTTAGAGAAACTTTGGGTTGCACAGTAAGAGAAAGATGACCTTAGAGTGAAGTTTGTAGAGGACAAAGAGAAAATGAAGAAAGAGAAAGACCAGCTGCTTGCAAAGAAGATTGTGGTCACAGAGGAAGTGAATAGAGCACTTCGCTCTGTGTCGAGCTTGGAACATATGGAAGAAGAGACAACTGACAGCCAAGTGGGGAATCTCGCTAAGGCCATTCAACAACTTCAAGCAAGCATAACAGAGCTAGAAATTCAAGAAGTGTCGAGCACTCCGCAAGAACTGTGATATCAGAGAGAAGAAACTTCTAGGAGCAGAGTAGAAAGAATTAGGGCGTTGGCCTCAGAATGTAAGAAACTAATTGACCAAAGTGCGCAGACCTATGAGTGCCTTGCAAAAGACCCATAGATGAGGACATTGGAGGCACAAGTCCAGAAGGCGAAGAAACAGGCATTGACTTTGCAAGTACAGATGAAGCTTTTGACCGCAGTTGAGAAGATGAAGAGGTCATAGGAGCAACACACAGTATAGAAGTAGGTTACTTCCATCCAGAGCAACGTTATGGAGCTGACACAGAGACTCCAACCGGTGCAAGACAAATCCTGCAAGATTTTTGAAGAGATCGAGGGACAAGGTTCACAACTAGAACAGATGGTCACAACAGTGAAACAACACCTGGAAGGGCCTGTCACTGAGAAAATGATTTAGGATTTCGCCGAGCAGGAGGATCTAGCGAAGCATCAAGTCGAGACAGCTCGAGCTAAGCTCAAGGCCTTCGAAGTGGTATTACCCAGATCAAAGTGACACGGGACGAATCACAGGTGAGTGTTGGCGGCTTGTTGGCCCTCGGCCAAGTTTAGAGGAAACATTGGTTGTGTTTGACCATTTTTGGGACTTCGCCATGCTGGTCGAAGATGGAGCACCTGGGCGAAGCGAAGATCACGGGATCTTGCCCATTTTGCGAGATTTTTGGGCTTTTATTGTTTATGTAATGGGTATGGGATGTCGGCCCATGGGCCTACCCATGTTTAGTCCTTTTTGTAATGTATAAACAAGTAGATAGGAAATGTCAATAGAGGTCACTTTTTGAGGTCATGAGCTTAGTGCATGACTAGAGTATTTTAAGAATTGCAGAGCTAAGTGCAATTGATTGTAAGAGGCTTTGTGCCCTGACCTAACTCGAGATTTAGGATCTGGCGAGGTGCGCACATATATATTGTCCTTTGTGGAGTTGGCTCTGTGGATTTGTGCACAGGAGAAGAGGGATGTAAGAATCTTGAAGACTAATAAAGAAGAAGAAGAGTTGGTGGACGTATCCCCACACTGGGATGAACCACGTATGTCCTCTGTCGATGTGCTTTGTGCAATGTTGTTCGTGATGTTTATGTATCTATTTTCTTAGTGCATTGTTCTTAATGTGTGATTGATAGATCTATGAATTCTTAGTGCTTTATAATGTGAATGAATGTTAGATATGATCTTATGCTATGTTCTTAGAAGTGTTTGATCTGATTATTACAATGATGTTCTGTATCTAGGGTTTAATCTACAATGTGAATGGATTTATGAAATAATGCATATTGTTGTCTAAGTGTTATGTTAAGTGTTGTAATCACATATTTGTGTCCCATCTAGGTTGTAGACACTTGATTCCTACAACCCCCCTGCCTCTACCTCGGGTGAGACTTCATCTGCTTCGCAGGTGTTACCGAAAGGGTCGGTAGTTAGGGTTTTGTTGGTGCATTGTTGAAGCGTTGAACCCTGGGTCTGCCCCTGTGCCAACAGATGCCACACGGTCCCCTCCATGTCATGTACTCAGTCAAAGAGATATGTGTGTGCACTAGTGCGACGGTGACATTTCCTTAGGAAAATCTCACTCCAATAGAAATACTTTAGTAGAAATCTCATATGCAACTAGGAGATGAACGCATTCAGATCAACGATTTGGGATCACTTGACATAGATTAATCAGTGGTTGGTAGTGGGTTAGACTATCCCTCTTAAGAAATATAGGTTACACAACCGCAAACGTTTCTTCCAAACAATTATTTCCAATACCCTCACTCTCGAGAGATCCAATGGATAGGAATCACGGAAAATAATGGTCCGATTCACTCAGAACCCTAGAACCACAAGACATCTAGCAGTCTAACCCACTTCCCCAATCACTCAATGGGTGGGTTACACAAGAATATATACAACCAAGATCTCATCAGGTGGACTCTGCAAAAAATCAATGGTTCTCGTCCACTTGGTATTTCTCCATCAAGAAATACCTCCTTCAACATTCTCGTGGTTTCCTTCGAATAGTTCCTTCTGAATTGGAGTTTTCTGACAGTCATCGGATACTTATATCTAACAATAAGGAATATCTCATATCCCAAATTAATTCAATGGTTAACTGACTTCACGACTCTTACAAGGTTCTTTTATTGAGCTAGACCCATAGTGAATTCAATGGCTGAGATCTCATTGTCTTAATCTTCAGTAGATCTACGAATCTAGTCCTTTCAAACATTCTCTCTCAGTTTTCTCCATCAAAATTTCCCTTCACACATTCTTCATGGTTACTTATGAACACCACATTCAAACAAACTTATTGGGATGGCTCACAATAGCATCTATGGTCTAGATATCATCATTCCAACCTCCCGATGAATCAATGACTCTCATCGAAATGGAACATTCCCATCAGGAAGTTCACCTTGCCATTGCTCAAAGTTTTTTTCAAAGGGACCTCCTTCATAAAGTATTTCTCTAATGCTCATATCTCTGACGAATGGTTGAGATAAAATCTTTGCATCAGATCTACAATTGAGGTTCTATTAGGGTTTAATCATGAGCATTCAATAAGGTAATAGGGAATTTCAGGACAAACAAACTCCTTTTCTTCATACCATTGTCTAGAAGGCTATAGCCCTGACTCCTATAACTTTTGGCCCGCATCCTCATTTCACCGGCGACGCCTCCCATCATCCCTCGTAGTGAATATTCTATCATATTGTAAACTTTACATTCATTGGCTTGAGGAAAACATAGGGTTATAGGACTCCAACGAACCTCGTATACACGATCACCACATACAATCAATCAATCTTAGAAAGAATCTCATGTTACAGACAATATTCATATTTTATCATTCAATCAACATGTTAAAAATTTATTTAAGGACATAATGCAATTCAAATTCATTAACAAATATTTCTTAGATACATTAAGAAACGCTTATATGTTTCACGTCAAACTTCAACTTTCCAACTGACTGAGGGTGAAATCCTTTCCACCCAACTCTAGGATTTGTTGCACCTTCACTCTATACAACAAGCAACCCCTATGATAGGACATGATACCAACATGGGAATCTTACAGTTTGGATATCAGTTAAGGATTTGGTTAGGGAGGTTACTCTTGTTTACTACAATGGAAATTCTAGGGCATCCATTATCTTAGCAGGTGCCTTACCAACTACATTTCCTCCAGACAATGGAGTCCCCTCATTGCTACAAACTTCCTCAATGCCCTCCCCTTACCAGTTTCGGTTTCTTTCTATCAAGCTACCAGTTTCAATTTCTTTCCAGCAAGCACCAACCCATGACCCTTTCTTCTCCAGTCTGGATCTGGGTATTCTCTGTTCCAATTTTGACCATCAATGTTCTAGTAAAGCTTCCTATTTTCTTCACAAAACTTCCCAGATTTTATATACTCGAGTTTGGATTGCTCTCTCTCTCTCTCTNTCATCCCTGATACCACTCTACTACTGCATATTTTATTGTGCCTCACGTTTTCGCTGCCTCTTCCTTTTTCAATCTAGGACATTCCTTCCCCCCCCTGGGGTTCCTAAACTTACTTCTGTCAAAATTAACCCCAGGATCAAGTTCCCAAATTGAAGGGGAACCTCCAAGGTACTTTTGGCTAACAACTTCAACCAACCTAATCACTCCTCATAGTACATTTTCTAAAGGCACTCACAATTTCCCTCACCACCTAATATGATTCCATTAACATGATTTCTTATGAATAGGATGAACATGGTACTTTAGACACATTATTCATTTGAGGTTATTTAGTTTTAGGTTTGGATTCTACGCAAGCTTCCTATTTTCTTCAAAAAAACTTCTTAGTTTCCCCCTCACCAATTCCCACTCTTGGTATCATGTCCAGTACTACAAAGCTTCAACTCAGGCAGCTCGTAGGTGTTTTCAATAAACATAAAACACAATTACAGTTTTCATCAATTTCAATTCATGGAGTCTTAATTATAATTATAGACTTGGGGAAAATGGAGTGTTTCATTCCCCTCCCCTTTATAGGAAACACCATCGTTGGTTTTTTCACACCATATACACAGTTATATACAAAAAATAAAAATGGGCATGCCATCCTCATGGCATCCTCCAATTCCCATGTGGCCTCATCTTCTCCAAAGTGCTTATGATCCACCTTTGTTATAACTTTAGAAGTTATAGATATTTTATTTAACATTCATTAAAAATTGCATGTAATAGGATCACTAAAAGATAAACAATAAAAAAACACAATATATATCCCGAGAAACCCTCATGGGGGAGAAAACCCAACAACCAATTCTTCAGTATAGATTCCTTCAACCAATACAAGGTTATGTTATAACTCTCCACAAATAGACCAAGACCAAGATACCAAAAATCAAGAAACCAAGACCTCCTGCGCTAGACCTCCTTTGTTATGATCTAAATACACAAGAGAAGGACATTTTTGTGTGTGTACAAATGAGAGGAACTCGATCTCTATTTATACACATAACTTGATTCCCAAAATGACGTAATCCTAAGAGGGATCATTTTGAATTTTACAATAAGGATAAAAATAAAATAATAATTTATTTTGAGTTGATTTATACAATAAGATTACAATAAACTTCTCAAGGTTTGACCAATACAAATACAAAATAATATCTTCCATAGTTACTTCAAAATATCAACACTCCCTCTTAACTAGGAAGTTATTCTTTGTTTCCATACGAGCTCATGACCATTGATTGTTGAACATATGACTCTATACATCATCAGATATCCATAGTACAACATGACTTCACAGCCAATGCATCCAAGGCCTGTGGGTAGCTCTCAAATAGATTCAACATGTCACCATCACATCCACTAACCCACAATGCATATGTACCTCATCATGTGCACCTCTGTGAATTCACAACCAATGCATCCAAGTCATGTGGGTAGCGCTCAAATAGCTACAACATGTCCCGAGGACATCCACTACCCCACAATTCATATGTATCTCATCACTCCCACTGAAAAGGGACCACACCAAGATTGTCCCTAAAGTTCTCGAACTTTGTCCTCAATAGTGGCTTGGTCAACACGTCTGCAACCTGCTCCTTAGTAATCACGTATTAGAGAATCACTTCTCCACTCTACACCATATCCCTCATATAGTGATATTTGATCTCGATATGATTTGACCTATCATGGAACACCATATTCTCTGACAACTTCATGCAACTCTGGTTGTCACACCAAATGCAGTTCGCCTCCAGTTTGAGACCAAATAACTCAGACATTAGCTTCTAAATCCACATTGCTTCTCTACATGTTGCGCATGCTTCCACATATTCAACCTCAGTCGTATTGAGTGCTACACACGACTGCTTCATGTTTCTCCTTAAACCCATACTGGAGCCTAGACTGAAGCAATACGTCGAAGTACTCTTCCGATAAGGAATACTGCCACCCTAATTTGAATCTAAATATCCATATAATACTAACTCATGGTTTGTCTCATACCTGAGACCATAATACAATGTAACCTTAAGGTGCCTTATCACATGTTTTACTCTGACCAAATGAACTTGCCTGGGCTTCTCCATATACTCACTTGGGGTGTTCACAGCAAAACATATATTTGGTCTCGTGTTCATCAAGTACATCAACAAACCCACCATATTCTTGTATAAAGTAACATCCACAGTCTCTGAAGTCATATCCTGCAACAACTTCATATTTTATACCACAAGTGTAGCCATTTCCTTGCAAACCAAAATCCCAAACCTATTTAGGATTTCCACTGCATACTTCCCTTGATTCGGAAATATCTCATCCTATCTCTTCCATACCTCGAGACCCAAAAAGTAATGCATCGTCCTAAGATATTTCATCTCAAAATCAACAACCATTTTTATCATACACTCTGAGATGAGATTTTCCACGCATGTTAGAAATATGTCATCCATGTACAACAATAGTATCACTGGACTATCATCCACAACCTTAAAGTAAAAGTTAGGATATGCACTTCTCTTTGTAAATCCTAAGCTCATCAAAAAATTGTCGATCATGTCATACCATGCTTTGGGTGTCTTCTTTAATCGATATAAGCCTTATTCAATCTGCACACATATGTCTCCCTGACATGTACCATGAACCATTGTGGTTTCTCCACATATACTTCCTCTTTTATTTCACCATTCAAGAAGGTTGTCTTCACATCCATTTGATGCACCTTCGATTTCATTACTGCATCCAACGAAAGTATAGAACTTATCAAGGTATATATCACCATGGGACAAAATGGCTCCTCATAGTCAATTCCCTCCTTCTGACAGAATCATCGAGCCACAAATATAGCCTTATACTTTTCAATACTTCTGTCAGCTACATGTTTCATTTTGTAGATCCATTTTGAACTTAATATTGATTTCTCCTTCGGTTTGGGGACCACATCTCAGACATCATTCTTTACTATGGACTAATATTTCTCATCCATGGCACCCTTCCATACCCTCTTTTATGTAGCCTATTCATAACTAGATGGTTATTCGTCCATGATATCACACAAACATGCCACTTAGCTGGAATATGGTTTTGTCTTCTTACTTTCCATGAGATATTTTTATGGCACACCATATCTTTTTGCATCTCTAATGAGATATTGTTCCCAAGCTAGTCTTCTCTTGTGAGAAGGAATATTTGATGGCCTCTGAGGTTCTTCCATGTGATTATATTCATGAATGACTTCTTCTGGTTCAACTTCTTATGCTTGTGGAACTCTAGTAACTTCATTCTCCTCCTCGTGAACCTCTTTTGCACAGTCCATTTTTTATTTGTTGAAAGTTGAACTCTCATCGTAGGTGACATCTCGGCTAATATCAACTTTATGATGACTGGGAATATATATCATGTATTCCTTCAATGTGTCAGTGTAACCAACAAATATGCCATTATTTTCGGATGGGTCCAATTTTGTCCTATTTTCCCCGGGGACATGCACAAATATGGGGCAACCAAATATCCTTAGATGGTTGACTTCTGACTTCTCTCCTGAAACATTTCCTTTGGTGTCTTGTTTTCAGGTACTTTGTGGGGAATTTTGTTATGAAATTACACTGTAGTCTTTGTTGCTTATGCTCATATATGCATAGGTAGATCTTGATCATGAATCACAGCCTTCACTGCTTCCATGATCGTCCAATTCTTCCTTTCTGCTACTCCATTATGTTGATGATTGTAGGTAGTAGAAATATCGCTCTTAATCCAATCTTCCATGCAATATTATTTTAATTACTCTTAAGTGAATTATCCTCCATTATCTGATTGCAAGGTCTTTATCTTTCGCTCTGTCATGTTTTCTACCAGTTCCTTAAATTCCTTGAATTTTCCAAACACTTCATTATTTTCCTTCAGCAAATAGATCCAAGTTTTACATGAGTAATCATCAATAAAAGACACATAATATACATACTCTCTTAGTGAATATGTTGACATCGGTCCACACAAATTCGAGTGCATGATGTCTAATACTCTTTTGGCTCTAGTATCCCTTCTAGAAAATGAGTGCTTCACATTCTTTCCTTGTGCACAATCTTTGATCAGATATCGATAGTCTAAATTGTAGGAGGTTTCTCCTACTCCTTTGATCATATATTTATATTCATATCCCAATTTAACCTTATGCGGTGAATCCTTATGAGTAAGGCTAGATAAGGAGTCTTTATAATCTATCATGTGCGTGGAAGCACCACTGTCCACAATCCAAATGTCACTTCCATGAGTGACAGTTATTCGATTGATGTTGTTGCCTTTGAATAGTTGGGTTAAGGCATCCAAAATTTATTTTGGAGTGGATAATGAAGATATGTGATGAATAATATGGTCCTTAATGGAGTATGCAATAATTCTCTTTGCTTTGACAATATTCGTCTTGTGCTTTGCTTTAGCCTCATCTCCCTCTAGTTCTGAATCTTCTTCTTTAGTGAACTTCTCTAGATCATTTTCTTCTAGGAGGATGTATACTCGATACTTATAGGATATGAAGTTTTCATCTCCCTCTATATTCTCATCAATCTTGGTTCCGGTAGTCATCCTGCCACTAAATCACAAATTCTAGATTCTGAAGATTTGATCTAGAGAAAAGATGCACTCCAGTAGGGCGCACTTGTTGGTGGTATTATCTTGTCCTACAACCACTCCTATCAAGAAAAATGACTTTTTTTTTTTCTATATCTTTGAATTTTCTTCTATTCAGGCCTTCTCTGATACCATGTTATAATTTTAGAAGTTACAATTATCTTCTTTAACATTCATTAACAATTACATGTAATAGAATCACTAAAAGATAAACAATCACAAAACACAAGATATATCTTGGGAAACCCTCATGGGGGAGAAAACCAAGAAACCAATTGTTCAATATAGATTCCTTCAACTAATATAGTGTCATGTTATATCTCTCCATAAATAGACCAAGACCAAGATACCAAAGACCAAGAAACCAGGACCTCATGCGTTAGACCTCCTTTTCTATGCTCCAATACACAAGATAAGGTGAGTTGTGTGTGTATACAAATGAGAGGAACTCAACCTCTATTTATACACATAACCCGACTCTCGAAAAGAAGAAACCCTAAGAGGGGTCGTTTTGAATTTTACAATAATGATAACAATGAAATAATAATTTCTTTTGAGCCAATTTATACAATAATATTACAATAACCTTCTCGAGGTTTTACTAATACAAATAAAAGCAAATATATTATGTAGTTACATCATAATATCAACATACCTACATGATAGATTGATTCTAGAGTAATGTCTCTTTCTTGTCTAGGATGCATTGTGTCTAAGGATGAAATTCTCCCTTTGGTTCCACCTATATCACACTCCAATCAATAACGTGATTGGAGTCATGAATATACTTCTTAAGTAAAGATACATGAAACACATTGTGAGCTTTAACAGTAGGTGGTAGAGCAAGTCTGTGTGCAACTGGTCCCACTCTTTCTAGGACTTCAAACGGTCCACAATAATGGGGTGCTATCTTGGAAAAAATTACCATTCTTAGGGAGATTCTCTTGGGTTTCATCATGATATACACATGATCTCCCACCTCGAAATATCTGTGAGTTCTTTTTTTATTTTCATAACTTTTATTTTGTCTTGGGCCACTTTTAGGTTCTTCTTTATTCTAATCACTTCATGTTCCATCTCCTTCAATAGGTCTAGTCCAAGTGGGATCCTTTCCATTGGATTGTCCCAACTAATTGGAGCTTTTCACTTCCTAGCATACAAAGCCTCAAATAGGCTCATCTTTAATGACTCTTGATAGCCATTATTATAGGAAAATTCTACCAAGGGTAGTTATTATTCCCATTGCTTGGGCTAATGCATGACATGCATCATTATCATATATTATAGCACTTTATTTACCCTCAGGTTCTGTTCATATAATTGAGGATGGTAGGTTGTGTTAAATTCTAATTACATTCCAAATCACACAAACAATATTTTCCATAAATTGGAAGTAAATTTCACATCTCGATCTAAAATAATGACCTTGGGCATACCATGCAACCTAAAAAATTCCTTTATAAAAACATTAGAAACATCTATAACATTAAAAGTGGATAGTGATTGGAATAAAATGAGTTTCCTTGCTCAATTTATCCACCACTACCATGATTTCATCATACTACCTAGTTTTTCTCAACAATCCTGTGATAAAGTCAATGGAGATAATCTCCCACTTTCATTATGGAATTTGTAATGGTTGCAACAATTTTGTTGGGTTGTGTTCAACTTTGACTTGTTGACACTCCAAGAACTTGAAAATGTATTCTGCAACATCATTTTTCATTTTTGGCCAATAATACAGTTGTCTTACAGCTCTTATAATATTTTGATAACCAAGATGAACCACATAAGGTCTCTTATGAAACTCATCCATTATGAGGTTTTTCAGTTGTATTGAATCATGTATATACACATGTTGTTATATATCAACAACCCATCTACTATGAGCTGGTATTCCTCCTAATTTTTCTTTTTTGGTTCTTGCTGCAAACTTTCTTTCACTATATTAAAATGCTCATCACTTTGCAAGAGAATTATGATTCTTTATTTTATGTCAAATTCATACATGTTTTTTGTTTCTAAGTGTACCATATGTACACTTTGACTGAGTGCATATTCAAGTCATTTTTTTCTTTTATTTTATGCATTTGATCTCGAAATCGAATTCATTGATTAGTTCAATCCACCTATCTTGTCTGGATTTCAATCATGGTTGATCAAATAGGTATTTAGTCCACAGTGATCTGTCATCAAGACAAATCTTCTTCCAAGAAGTTAATTCCTCCACATCTTTAAAGTGTGGACAATGACTGCAAGCTCCAAGTTATGAGTAACGTAATGTTTCTCATGCTTATTTAATTTCCTTAATGACTCATAGTAATTCACATGTCCCTATTGCATAATGACTCCACCAAGTCGTTCCTTGCAAGGACTAGTACAAACTAAGAAACATTTTTCAAGGTATGGGATTTTTAAAACAAGGGCATTGGTTAAGAGGTGTTTCAACCGTTAAAATATGGTCTCACACTCTGTTGACCATATAAACTTCATTCTTTTTCTTTGCAATGAGGTGATGGGATGGATGATCTTGGAAAATCCCTTAATAAACCTCTTGTAGTATCCAACTAATCCCATAAATTATCTTACCTCAGATACATTCCAAGGGGATGACCAATCCATGATTGCCTTAATATTTTATCGATCCACAACTACTCCATCTTCCGAAATTCGTGACCCAAATATTGGATCTCTTTCCAAATGAAGTCACACTTTTTGTACTTAGCATACAAATGGTGATCTCTTGGCACTCGTAGCACCAACCTATCAAAAGTGGGCAACTTTTCCTTCTTGAATTCTTCTGTCATAGAAATATAAGAGTGTCTCTTCTTCTTCTTCTTGGGAACACTTGATCTAGTGTCACTGTTGGACAACACTTCTCTAGTGGTCTTTCCAATAGATAACTCTATGGAAGTGTCTCCACTAGCTCTGCTTCTCTTACGATATATGTATGTTTTCTTGTATTAAATCCTCCCGCATTACTATGAGTTGTCACATGCTTTTGAATGTTCGATGGGATCTATATCCTCTTAGACTAATATCATCTTGCATTGCTAGTAGCTCGACCTTGTTGTAATTTTTTGTTGAATTTGGGAAAGACTATGTAGTAGTATTGCATTTAATTCTTCCTACTCATCTTGAGCCATCATGATCCTCTCATTGTCTAATTTAAAAATCCTCCCCATGACTACAAAATATGGATGAATTTCTCTAGCCCTCCTATCATCAGATTCTTCGTTTTGAAAATGTGAGGTTTCTTCCATACTGTGTTGCACCATTCACTTTTGTTTTCCTTTTTCCTTATTAGTATCTCCTATGTGATGAAACAACAAGCCACTATTAATGAATCACATGAAAAACTACTCTTGTCCCTATCAAGGATTCAATATGCTTTAATGGTCCCAAACCAGGACTCTAATCTTATTGTCAATCCTGTTAAAAATTTGTTGTTGGCACTCATTAGCACAATTAAATCATTCAATAGTAAAAACTTAAAATTTCATTAGGGACATAACCTCCCTAACCACTCACATGGGTAGAATAATATATTTTCCATGTAATAAAGGCCAATATTAGTAAATAAGGCCTAATTAATAATGTGAACAAGTCTAATGTAAGAAGACTTAATATAATATTTTGATTCTAGATATGTCTTCCTCTAGAATGTTCTTTAGAAGATAGAATTATTATAAATAGTAATATAAGGCATGATAAACTCTTTTCTTGAAAATTATTGTAATAGATCTATGCTCTACTAGAGGTTTCCCCCTTGAAGAGGCAAGTGAACTTGGATTTCTATCAATAAAGTTACCATTTTTTGTGTTTTGATTCTATATATTTTGTTGTTCCACTAGTATTCACTGCAATATTTATGTTTCTACTTATTATAACACATCTAGTACCTTACAAGTGGTATCATAGCACTTTCCTCTGCAGAAATTGTTGGAATTTATTTTCTAGGGTAGAGACATGTACCGTCGGTGTCTTTAAAGCACAAGGATATGTCATTCAACGCGTAAAATTGTGGTTGGGGAAGACTACATGCAAGAACTACAGACAGTTTAATGAGGTTACTTGAAACACATGTTTCACCTTGTTGGAAACCTTTGTAACCCTTGTTGGTACCCCTTCAAGTAGTACCACATTAGACATAATCTGTACATGACCATCACTCCCACTTACCATCAAGTATATTGGGAATCCCCTAGGTGTCTTGAAACCCTTGTCTATCTTATTAATTCAATCGACCGCCTAAATGCTATAGTGACACCTATAAAAACACTTAGGAATATACTCTCCGGTACTTGGGTAATCAGGGAGTACGAATAAGGGTATGATTGAGCCTCCTTAGTTTGTTCCTTGATATATTAGGCCAAGTACTACTATTCAACCCCAGACATGTATGAGAGACATGTAGCACAAGGAAAAACATTTTCTATAGGAACCCTAAAAACCCTAACTCTTGGGAATGGAATAGAATAGAAAGGGAATAGAAGGGATCTTTTTCTGCACAACCTTGCATCCTCCATCCTAGTTGTGAAATTCCTGCACAATTTTCCCTATTAAAAATTTGGTCATTTCATCACTACAATATTATTTAGGATGGAATATAACTCTGCATGAGTTAAAAAAAGAAGAAGGTATAGTGGTCCCCATCGACACCCTCATCTAGGACCTATCCCATTTAGGGATAATTTCAAGGAAGAAAATTTATATTAAAATGTAGAAACCTGGGCTAATATTGCTAGTCCTTAATATGCAAAATTTAAAATGTTTGGTGATAGTTTTGTAAAAATATTCAAATTTATAAGGATTTTATATAGTTTCTATAATATTTTGGTGATTTTTAAGATAAAATAATTTTTTTCTATGGAATTTGGGGAATCGTTTTTAAAAAAAATGGAAATTGGTGAATCTCTTTTTGGGAAAAACCATTGAAAATTGTCCCATTTGCGAAATTTATCCCCTAAAATCATCTATGCGATTCTCATTTGATTCCTCTCTTCCCTCTGATCATCATGGTACCGATCACTTGTAATCCATTTTTTTTTTCTGTGGACCCACCCACCCTTTTAAACACCCTTATTTTCCACCTATCCCATTGTTTTCCTCTCGTCTCCCCATCCATAGTGATACCTCTCATTTGTAACCCTGTTTTTATATGTCGACCCACCTTCCCATTTTGTCTAGTCACAAATGGTTGTCACCCGCAACCAAGAACTCACTTCCTTGCTTGCAGAAAACACCCATAACAAGAAGGACATCTCAGACATCAATGCCAACATTATCTCCCTTAATTACTCTATTTCTACTCTCAAGGACCAATTTTCCTCCATCAAATACACACTTGACACATTGTTGGCTCAATTCATGAACCCTTCCTCATTTAAACATCCTCCCTATCAGGAAGACGTTGAATCTTCCTATTTCCACAACCCTCATTCTAATCACCTTCATTGTGAGTTGCATCTTCCCAGATTCAAGGTGAACAAATTTGATGCCTTCGATCCCATAGGATCGGTCACTCAAATGGAACATTATTTCTCCTTTCATGGAATCACTAATGAATTGGAAAAACTTTGTTATAGTGTCCTCTATCTAGATCTAGAACATTGGAAGTGGTGTAAATGGCATAAAACTTCACACCAAGGGATTTTTTTCTTGGACATAGTTTGTGGTTGAGATTTATGAATGATTTTAGACTAATCCACACCATTTAGTCTGTTTGGCCAAGTTGAAACAGTTTGGCATAGTGGAATACTTTATAATATCCTTTGATCACTTAGACTTCAAAATGGAGGGTATGTTAGATGATTTCCTTAAGGAATTCTTTATCAGTGGCCTAAAGGATGAAATCCTATCCCAAGTCCTAATGTATTTCCCCCATACTTGGTTGGAAGCTACTAAATATGCCAAGGAGGCACAATAGTTCATCTCTTTACAAATCAAAAAACCCTATTTTATTTCTCTCCCTAGACCCAAAAATCATGTCTCTCAGGTCACTCCTCTCAAGATTTAGAAATTCACTTGAGTAGAGATGCCTGAACACCAACTCAAGGGACTTTGTTATAATTTTTATGATAATATTTTATGGGGCACAATTTTAAAGAACAAAAACATTTTATGGCCATTTGTGAGGATAGTTCTGATGAGGATGTTTATGTTTCCCATGTTGAAGAGTTATCCCAATAGATAATATTACACAACCCTATAATCCACCAGAAGTTGAACCATTGATTTTGTTACACGCCATGACTGGCTTCTCTACTCCCCAAACCCTCAAGTTAATTGTCTACATTAAGCATAGAAAATTAAACATCGTAGCAGACAGTGGCGACACCCATAATTTTATTCATCGCTGCATCTTCCAAGAAATGAATTTATGTATACATTCAGTCAACAATTTTCAAATCGTGATTGTCAATGGTGGTTCAATGAAATGTGGCAAACATTGTGAAAATGTGCACCTACAAATTTGTTACACATAGGCAGTTGTGACATTGTTCTAGGTGTTGAATGGTTACACACTCATGACCCCATCCGCATGGATTTTAAGGAACTAATCATGAAATTCCAACAAAATGGACAACAATATAAATTCCAAGGAATCACATTAGGCTCATCGGAGATCATCAGTTCCCACCAAATGGAAAATATACTAAAAAAGTTCATTCTGGAATTATTTCCAAACTCTATTCCATTCATGCCATTGAGACACCCTTGGTGCACCCTCACCTCCAATTTATACTCTCCAGACAGCAAGCTATTTTTAACACTCCCCATGGACTTCCCCCTTCGCATTGAGTCCATGATCATTCCATTCCTCTAGTACCTGGAAATCTGCCTCCCAATGTTCTCCCTTATCGTCATCCATTTTCCATGAAAAACGAAATTGATAAAATCATTCAATAATTGCTAGAAGTAGGTGTTATCCATCCTAGTACCAACCCATATTCTTCACGGGTAGTCATGTTACTGAAGAAAGAAGGCACTTGGCACGTGTGTTCGATTTTTATTCCCTCAATAAACTCACAATCAAATACAAATTTCCCATTCTGGTCATTGATGACCTTTTAGATGAATTGAGTGGTGCTCAAGTTTCTCTAGGGCACTCTTGGCATGTTAGGGACCTAACCTCCCTGACCCATTATTTAGGTAGAATAATATATTTTCTAAGTAATAAAGTCCATGTGCAGTCTTTCTGGAATAATAAAATAATTATTTTTTCTTATTAACCACCAGAGCTCTTATTTTGAAAAAATGATTTAATCTGAATTTATGAGATAGGTCTCAAGAAAAACACCATTAATAATGGTGATTTAGTATTTAACTATTTTTTGTTTCATATAAGATATGCATTAAATGTTTCTCTATGAATGTGACAAGAAAAGAGGATAGACGACAGAGTGGAGGAAATAAATATATATAAAGAGTTAGATGGAACAAGTCTACTCCCATGACTTCATGAAATTTTTCGAAATATGACTAATTGTAGGATGGTGGATGGACGAACGGACGAAAAATAACTTTTCAAAGTAGTGGAATGAACTCTGCTTCCACGATTGAGCTTAAGAGACTAGGTATGGAACATTGAAAAGATAAGTTAAATCTTGAAAAAATGGATAAGTACCAAAAAGAAGATGGATGGACTTGTGGTTACAACAAGTGAATGAATCAGAGAAAAGATGCACCTGCGGACCCACCATTTCACAAAGAATATGAGAAAAACATTAAGTGTTGCTGCAAATTGTGTTCATCGAAACATAAGGTGCATTTTGGTGATGGGGGAGAAGAAGGATTTAGTAAATATGATGAGACCAACCCACAAACCCACCATATATAAGGAATTTTTCTAAGTAAAGAAAATAAAGAGAGGGTATTAACCTATATGCATGTCAACAACTAGCTCGAACTGTGGGACAATAACCCCCTGTGGGTCAACAAGAATCTAAAATTTCAACTACTAGGCACAGAGTCAAAATAGAAAAAATAAAAAGGAAGCAAAAAATCAGAAGTACTTACAAGGAAAAGATGAACTATGTACAATTGAGGGAGAAATTGACGAAGAGAAAAAAGGTTTGAATTGTTGTCCATTAACTGGAAACATCTAAAAAATATATTTCATGTCCCTAAGCAGATAACAATTATAACCCAAGTTTTTTTCGATAGTATAAGGGCCAATCCATAATGCTTCAAATTTTGTATGCAAAGAAGGATTTTCCTTCTCTTTGTTCCATAATAATACCATTTTTTCCTTTTGAAAATATTTTGTTATTGCACCCTGATCAAAATATTTCTTGATGGTATGTTATCTTTGATTCATTTTCATCAATGCTTCAACTCGTTGTTCCTCCAATTTCATCAGTTAATTGTATCTTCTATGTAAAGGAGAAACTTCTTCTACATATTCAATATTCACAACATATGTCAAAACATTCAGCTAGATTAATAGGCATTCTTGCTTCTTTTCCATACACCAATGTATAGGGAGATATCCCGGTGTTATCCTTTGGTGTCAATATACTTGTCCATAATGCACTTATTAATTTCAAATGCCATTTTTTTTACCAAGATCAATCATTTTCTTGAGGATTTGGATCAAAGTCTTATTTCAATATTCAACCAAACCAATTCCTTGAGGATAATAGTTTGAGGATTGTCCCATTATAATACTAAATT